>MU823896.1:0-14959 GCA_027921425.1 Lentinula novae-zelandiae | reverse complement strand
ATACTTGGTGTTACTTGTACTTAGTACATAGTTCCCCCCGCTCTTGGCTCCGAAATGGTGGCCTGCGGCGGTTAAAACAACTCTCTCTCTCTCTCTCTCAAAGTGGTTTGATGATGAACTCGAATTCGAATAAAGCACGTGGATATTTCAAGCTTCGACCAAGATAGATAGATAGATAGATAGATAGATACACGGCGCCATCCGAAGATGTGATCCCAAAAGCGGAACGGCCGGTCTCGAGGTACTGGCGGTAGCGGACCAAGTGTAACAGAGATTGGAAGCGATATCGGGCAATGTAGCGGTGAGCAATATACAATGAGTGTTTGTCCTCGTAATGATCGTAACAGATGCGAACGTGCACGATAGTATGGAACTCCAGATAAGAATCGAACGAAGATTGACGATACAAAGCTGAACTTAATTGCATTCATACTGCACGCTCCGCCGCTCACAGCTCATTTAATCACTACTATTGCTGCTCATGCTGACTGCCTGCTGCATGGCACGATGTTCAAACTTGAAGAGACCTTTGTCCTTGGAATCCGTATCATAAAAAACTATCAGCTCAGATCCCCGTTAACCGACTTCCTACTATGCTTCCCACTTTTCCTGTCCCTTGTATCCACCTTATCACCTACAGACTATGACAACGACAATGCCCTCTTCAAACCACGATGCTAATTTGGTAATCGAAAGAAAGGAGCATGGTGAGGCATTATTGACAGTTTGACTGCCCGAACAAACCAAGGGAGAAGTGGTTGAACCCTCTGTAGTTATGTTGACACTCTTGGAATTGATGATGTCCTACATGGAATGAAAGACGGCTTAAATGGATTAGCAGAAGATGGTAGTAACGAGAAATTGCTAGACAACCATCTACGTAAATTTAGAGCGAAAGCCTGAGAGATGTACTGCTCTTAGAATCCCGATGTTCATGGATACAATCCGAGTTGCAGGGATGCAAGAACGAGGAAAAGTCTCTACCCGACTCGATGCCTAAGCGAGGATTCTCGTGTACTTCGGAAGAGCAGGTCGACTGATAGAAAAGTTTGGGCCCGGAGCCCGTACATTTGTCACAATCGAGCCAGCCGATATTAGGATTGTCACAGAAGAAAGCGAGGGCAAGTTGGGAGTAACATGGATAGAGTTTGCGTCTATAATAGTGGTAGTGATGGTAGTGTTGGGAGCAATCGTAGGAGTAGAAGCGTCGACTTTGATGAATACAGCACCAGATACCGGAGAGCAGATTTGGGAACTTCGCGCTTGTAATCAATCATTGAAGATGTCAATCGGTAGACAATTATCGGAGAGTAGCGAGTCAGCAGTTAGAAAGCTCTCCTCTGTCTGCATCTTGTTCTTCGTCTTGCCGAAGGATGTTGTCCTCGTGTTCAGTGGTAGTTGTCGAGCGACAAAAACCTAGACTAAGCTCTGCATCGACCCAGTCGAGCTCCCACTGTTGATCCTGGCCATGGGTCGGCATCATCTGAAGATTGCGGGGTGAAACATCAAGTTGCTGCTTGTCCAGATCGTCCGCATCATTCGTATTTTTGACATTTACAATTTCGTGAGTAGCGTCAGTTTCATTACGAGAACCCCGTGCACCTCTGATACCTTCCTTAGTAGGTTTATGTCGAAGGAGTGGCACGGGGTTCGAGCACTCTCTATCCACGTTCATATAAATGCTTCCCGCATTAGATTGAGGGGTAGCAAAGCGGGACGCAGCAGGTATAGAAGATGATAGGGATCCCAGCCCGTGATCAAACAAAGTGAAGCCCTCTGAACATACACTGAAACCGAATCCGCCGGAAATACAAATAGGATCCATCTTTTCCTGGTGAGATTGGAGTCGTCGGAAGAAGCTATTCATTACTTGACCAGTCTTCACAAGAAAGTGAGTGAAGGTGAGATAAATCAAGCAATATCAAGATAGTGGAACTCACAACGAAAGAAGTACACGCATAAAGCGGGATATACACTAGTCGAACGTCGATACCATCTAATAGCTCGTCCACGGTCATCCCAGTACCAGAAGAAGGATCGCCATTGCCAAAAACTCCTCCCAGAGTCCATTCCTTGAGCGAAGTGTCGCGCTTGCTGAGAGAATTGAACGGGATCTCGTAAAAGACCACGGCGCCTAATCCGTATTCGTTCATTCTCGCAACACGACGTCGGTTTCTGGGCCCGAAAGCGAGTTTGAAATTTGGGTCTTGGACATTCAGGGCGTAAAGATCTTTGTACACGCATTTGGCAACAAATGACCGCCATAGAATGCCATGTGGGCGAAAATAAGAGTCTTTAGAGTTAAGAGTGGCAGAAACAGCGTCGACAGTTGTCGAATATGATGATGATTCCCAGGGATGATTGAATCTTGCAGTTGGATTGAGGAGACGACAAAGAGTTGATGACCAGGTGCAATTGGGCCGTTGAGGAGCAGTGCCTGCCGAGAAAGCTGAGAGCATTAAAGGCAGGAAAGCGAGTTCTCCAACGAAAGAGAAAGCTAGGCGTTGCAACTTGAAGTTGAAGAAGAAAGAAAGTGCGCAGTGGCAGGCAATATTGACTCGCGGGCCGTTTAAGGCTTCTTCAGTTCCCGTTCAACCTGTCAAAGACTTACCGCCATGTCCACGTCTATACCGGACACTGAAACGCTGTCAAAACTCTCCCATCTCGAGGTATTCGATGCCTCCGGAAATAAAGTTCGCTTTGGGTCCCTTTTCGAGAATCAAACAGTTATTGTTGTGTTCATTCGTGCGCCTTATTTTGTATTCCAACCAACCTGTATTTAATATGTGCAAACAGGTCATTTCTTCTGTGGGGTGCGCCTTTAGGCCTCTGCTTATGAACTTGAAAGCTTTCATCTGATTCCTATGGCAGAACTGTCAGGTAATCGTGTCTTCGTTTTTTAGGTATCGTTTAATATCTGATCTGTATGATGTACGTCCTTTTGTGTAGCTCTACGTCTCTCAGCTTTCCTCCGAATATTCGAAACTATCTCAGGTTTTCGAGGAAGCCAATGTTGATATCATCGCGATAGGATGTGGAGATTGGCAGCCAATTGAGAAATACTCAGGTGCGTTTGTAATTTTAGGTTTCATGGATAAATCACGGCTCAACACACCGTACTACAGATATTACCGGGTTTCCTTTCAGCAAGATTTTCGCGGACCCGTCTTTAGGCGTATTCCATGGGCTGGGGATGGACATCAAAACACTTGCTCGTACGCCGACAGGAGAGAAGAGGGCAAGTTACCTCACCGAAGGAATAATAAAGGGTTCGCTGTGGAGTATATGGGTACTTGTCGAATTTTCTACAACATAGTTTACTAGGCGACTCATTAGTCCGATCTGATTCATAGGGAGGATTGAAGAATCCAAGATTAATCGGTAAACAAGGTAATATCGCACAACTTGGAGGCGAGTTCATACTTGGACCGGGTGATTATCATATCATTTCTTTAATCTTCACTTTTTTCTCTTGTGAACCTGCGCTTTGAGCTTTGAGTTTCGCCTCTGCTTTCTACTATCACGTGCTTATTCAGTTCCAGGAAACCGATGTACTTTTGCTCATCGGATGCGGCATACGGAGGATCGTGAGTGGCTGTTCGCTATGGAGAAAAAATTTCCCACTGAAGTCTACTCTTCCTGGTGCATAGATACGGAAATTTCGGAGTTGCTTGAAGGAGCAAATCTTCGGTCTTCACTGATCACCACCAGTTGATCCCATACCATGTTTTCCTTTTGTGTCCCGAATCTTTTTGTTACCATCTTGTATGAAAAAATCATGATGCATCCATGCTTTACAGAATTCATCGAGAAGTCCACTACTCCTGTAGGCATGGAGCGTGATGGGACTTCTCCAGGCATTCAAGACGTCCAGACTGCATTGCCTGGTAATATGATGGACCTTTGGAGGTATGTATACGGGTTTTGCAGAGTTTCGCACATACTCCACAATATCTACTGCTCTGCTCCTGTTATTTGTTATCAAGTATCCGATTGATGTTCGCCGTTGGCCTCTTCCTTGCGTCTTGGTCGCGGTTGAACTGTTAAACAGATCGACTGAAATGTTGATGATTTGAACATCTCCGCGTGTGGGTAGATATCTCCGTGTACTAATTGCAATGGCTGCGGCCTATTTTAGACTCGACGGCTACCAGCTTCAACTGAGCAGCGAGCGCGCTGACGGGAAGCCCCCTTGGCAAAGCTGATCCGAATTGAGGACGCTTTCAGTTGAGTTCAATTGAATTTTGATTATCGAATGATCTTTATCAAACTCTATATTAAACCATTTACGATGTTATGTCAGGGCTATGACAAGCCGCTGCAGCAAGATTGGACGTTTTCGAATTTAAATAACCCAAGGAGTATTGAGTTTGGGCTGCGAATGTATTTATATGCAAATTTCCTGACCGGCCTGCAACATCTTGCGAACCTTCTCTCCTCCTTGCGCAGAGACGTTCTAAAAGGAAGACGGATAAACGTGGCCTTGTAGGTATCAATAAGGGTGGGTGCTGTATGTACAATACGATGAAGTACTAAGTATATATCTCCCACAGCCACGAACTTCCATACAGGTTCCTGCCTCTCTCTTTCCAGCCTCAAGTAGCTCTCAAGATGTCTAGCGGTGTCGACGTTGATATTCCGAAAACTTTCGGTGCATTGCTTATCGGCGCGGTGTTTGCTTCATTGTGTGTTACTTTCTTCCTCGATCTTGAACAAGGCGGCAATGTACATCCTAGTCTCTCAGGAGGTATTACTGTGCAGACTTTGGTGTATTTCAAGCTCTACCCCTCAGACGGATCCAACGTAAAGACTTTGGTCCGTATCACTCGTCTCGTCTCCTGTATTCCTGGACTGAACGCCCCGATGAACTTCTGGCTCTCAGGTTATTGCATTATGGTACCTCCTCATCTTACTCAAAATGGACAAACACATCTCAATATCACAGGCTCCTGGATGCCTGTCATACAGCTCTTATCTGGAGCTCGCAATGGGAATACTTTATCAGGCTATATGGGAAGGCGGAAAAGATTGACTACATTTCAACGTGTGTGGATTAACCCCACCTTTTCCTGCTGTTTTCTAACCTTACTGGTACTAGGACATTGGCCGTGAGTTTCACCCAGCAGTGGTCTTGTGCCACAGGCACGCCACAAAATTTCTTACAACATGCTATGTGCTGATTCTAATCTTTTACAGCTCAGTATAGTGATCACTGTGTGTATCGTGTCTACGCCTACCATACGATCTGAATTCCCTCGCTGCTCTGAAAATTCGTCAAGGATGAACTAATGAGGAGTCTTTCTCTAGGGTGTACTCACGTTTCTTGTACATTCGTGAGTTCCATAATCTTGTTTCATGATGCGAGACATGCTCAATGACGACTCGTTTCTCCGAAAAGCTTCTTTGCTCATAGAATCTTTCTATGTATGTCATGCGCTCAATCTTCGCTCAACAGCTCTAAGTTAATTCATACTTTGTCCCCTGTTTGTCCCCCTCGTGACAGTGAGCAAACGGAAATGGTATCTTGTAGCTCCAGTGGTGAGGCTTTTCCTTATTCCTATCTTCCGATTCAATCCCTGACGCCTCGTTCGTCCTTTCAAGGTCGTCATCGCTATCTTGAGACTTGGTACGTCATTCACTGTTCCAAAGAACAAGCGGCGGTCTCTCTGAAGTCGCTTCTCAAAAAACCTCAAAAAACATACAGTTTCAGCGACGGGTACGTGTCACATTTCTTCTCTGACCGTACGATCTGCTTATTACATACCTGCAACGCAGCTACAACGGGTACTATGTAAGTCTACACCATACATTCCTGCTGTCAGAGTTTATGTGTACATTCGCCACACCATGCTTACCCGCTTTTTGCTTTTCTCATAAGGCTACATTACCGCTCATTCATACAGTTCCGAGAACACGTCAGAGTAAGTGTTGTAGTGTTTTCGGCGACTTTCAAGCTGGCGCTTTGCTTGACATCTATGCTTGATTTTACAGTGGCTATTCACGCTTGGTCTGGCTCTGTCGTCTGCAGTGGATATCTTGATCACCTCGTCGTTGTTCATGTTACTCCGAAGAAGCAAAATGGAAGGAGGGAGGCAAGTGCAAGGATCTTTTCTCGCCCACTGGCATTATTTACCATAGTACCGTACTAATTCTACCGTTCCAGCCTCGATGGTGTGATCGATACGTTGATATTGTACACCTTTGAAACGGGTTCGGTGACCTGGTATGTTCTTATATTTTTTCTAACACTTTTCTTCCCACCCATACATTGGCATTAATCTAGTGCTGCAACGATCGTTTCGATGATCTGTGTATGTCTTTCTGTCAAAGGCCTCATCACCGTATATGTTCTTATCCTATCCCCATACAGTGGATATCCATACCGACACAACTTATCTTCATGGCCTTACATTTCATCATTGGAAAGTGTGAGTAGCTCAGAGTTGCAATGGTTTCTCCTTCGTTCTGATGGTTTCTTGACCTTATCTTTCTGCGTCCTGTTCTATCAGTCTATACCATGTCTCTCCTCGTCACGTAAGATTATCTTCGAACCTTTTGTCCTTATTCTCGGTTTCTTATCAAGTTCCTTTATTTGCTCGTCATCATGATAGGCTCAATACACGGCGCGGTCTACGAGATGTCCAATCTAGAGGGTCTTCCTCCGGTCGTGGGCGTACTGCTTTCGTCCTGGATAATCGCCGACCCAAAAGAAAAAGCAAAGACATAGGAGGAGGATCGGACAACGGATATGATCTTGGGAAAGTTACTGAGGTAATTTGACCCCTCCTTCTATACCTCCGATGAACACTTCAGCTTACATGGTGTTCGTATCTTTCAGCTCCAGATTAACGTCGAGAGAAGCGTCCAGTATACCAGAGACTCTTACACTGAACTGACTAGCGCTTATGGACCCAATACGCCCTAATTTGTAAAATATTCTTTCACGTTGGTGATTACGCATCGTGGAGTGTTTGGAGTGGATGAGAGAACTACAGACCCCATCTAATTCAGGAGCTCCAGGCCGAAGCCCCAATACCCAGGCTCTTGGCTTCCTATCCTACCACAAGCGCCAGAGCCTTTTTTCTCTTCACACAACAATCATGAAACATTTACAATACGGTCATTACTCCAATCTCTCTTTGATTTTCTGTAAAATTTCCACCTATATATATACTTCTATACATCATATCCTATCCTATTATTAAAGATTTCACAATGAATCAACATCCATCATAGAATCATTCCTCGGTCCATTCCATATAAGATGTAGATGGAGCGCTGTTAATCATTGTGATCCACTTTTTATAGTAGAGCAATTTCACATAAACTAAACATTATTCTTGAATCACCACTATTATTTTACCCCATCTCCTAGACAATTCAGTACGAAAACCATGAAAATCTTTCGATAACGCTTGTTGAAGATTTTGCCCGGACATTTGTGAGATCAAGGCGGAATCACTCATCCAAATCAGCGTCAAACACTTTCCGCGCAACATGAGTACAGAGACGATGGGTATTTTGAGATCCCATCAAAAGAAGGAGAAGGTCGTAAGAAGGTCCGATTTTCTCTGTTTTTGATACCACGTACCTTGCTCGTACCAGCTTGTACCTTGTCAATAAATTCCTCAGCTTTTACCATATTTTTGCCCGGATTTATGTGACAGGGAAAGAAGTTCGTGATGTGAGATCTGAAAATACCCATCGACTCTCCCCTCAGAAATCACTCGCAGAGTGCTACGACCACGAATTCACGGGCAATTGCGTGCCTCAAATATCAGCAATCGACCGCGTAAGATAAAACTCAGATAGTTGTCATCCTGTATCTTCAAGAAGGGCAGTGTGAGTAAGTCAAAAGATACCATTGACTCAACAACACGAAAAGACATACAGAGTCTCCCGCTCATCCAGATAAGTTCAGAAGCGCCGCGAAAAATGATCGAAGATAGGAAAGCGCGTAGAAAAGTGAAGGACTCGTATTCTAATGTTAGCGAAGGTTTTGACAGAGATTTTTCCTGGCTCGGTGGGAAGACCTGCTCTTGAAGGAGAAACGTGCTTGAAGTTGACTTGGAAATAGTTCTTCGACAGCCCGTAGGAAGAAAGAGGCGGTCGAGAGAGTACGAAGAAGGGGATAGTGGAGGAGGGGGAGTGGTGGAGAGAGAGAAAGGGAGGAAAGTTGCTGAAGGGGGTAACTGTGCATCGCGGATATTTCAGAGATATAAGGATAGGAAAATTCAAATCAACGCGGCCGGTGTCAGTAAAAATGGAGACATACTTTCATTCCTACTATCCACGTTGATCGGCTTCAACATTGCCAAAAACGTCTCCTTGTCGTGCGTCTTGTCCCGACAGTGTACTGCTGATAAGGTGTGTATAATACTCTTGACTTTCAGTCAAAGATCGATGTGTAGGGTGATTCATCATTGTACCAGCCTTCGAAGGCAGATGGTTAGAATACGAAGAGTACGTATGTCTAGACTAGGTCCAGAGTAGGATCAAGCGAAACCTGACCTACCCACGGCTCTCGAGATTGCGTTACATAATACGTATTCTCTCAGTCTTTCGCTTTTACGATAATAGCGATATTTGGCCAGAAGCAACTATCCGGACGCACCACGAATACTATAGCTCTGGTCTCTTCATAGCCAAGACCGGTCTCTAACCTCGAAACGCTTGGAAGCATCTAGCAACATCTAGCACAAATTTTAATATGTTAGATCCGATTACCACATAATTGACGGTTAGCTAATTAATCCAGCTTTCAGAATACGTTCGTCCTACGGGAAAGAAATTAGTGTCAGCTTCGCACATAGAGAAAGATAATGCGGCAAAATGTCGAACAGACAACTCACTAGGACTGGAGTTACGGACATAATCTCTTCCACATCGTTGTGGGACATGAGTGAGCTGATTATAGCTGCATTGGTATCCATATCTCTCATTGTATCCTCCATTTCCTGCGTTCCCGCGTTCGGCCCCAATTTCCTGCTGTCTTCTCATTCGACTACCAAACACCATTTTGTTCCCATTAAAGACGTTACCGAAGTTTTCTCGTATTGAATTATTGGTGTAGGAATTGACGGAACTATTTCCAGAAATGTTGGTGACTGATATGTTTCCGTGAACGGTGGTGGATCGGGAGAGGAGAGGGCTGAATGGGTTATTGGGATTTCCGACAAGCTCCGTTGTATCTGCGCGAGATGGGCCGTGCGAGGAAAAGGGGGAGTTGGGCTCAGAAGATATGGGTGAGTCGACATAAACAGGTTTTCTGGCGTTTTCCTCTAGGTGCTCCTGAATAGTTACTAACTTTTGGCGAACAGCTTCGTGGCGCCTGGTCTAAAAAGCAGATCAACACCTATAAACGCTCAAAATGTCTTGACGCCCGAGGACGTACAGCTTGTTGTTGTAATTGTGCTACGGCGCTCCGTAGGGTGATAAGAGATTGTATCTAGTGATCTAGCGTTAGTCCACAAGTTACCAGTAATTTTGAATATGACTATGCCTGGAACTTTTCCGTTGCTTCATTCAACCGATCTCGAAATTCCTGTATGGCGTTGAGATCCGACCTTGACGCGATGACTTTCCGCAACTTCCCTCTGCTTTTCAAATTCTCAATCCATTCTTCGATATCATTCAGTATTCTGATGTGGGTCAATGCTGTTAACAGACAGCTTGAGTTGCAAGTAACAACACTCACTGTATCAATTCCCCTACTTGTTTTTGAAGTGTGATATCTGACGAGAACAGTTCTGGCGCAACAGTCGAGCAGGCATCCGCATTCGGCGACGATGAATGTGAATGTAACTCTTCATAGGTAGTTGTAATCGAACTGGCTAAGTTACATGCCATTGACGCCAATTGGGCCAACACTTCTTGGTTTTCTTTGGCACCCTACACAGCAATTTTAGCGGGGAAACAAGAAGACGATGAAGGGTAGGGACGTACTTGCACGGCTTGAAATATGTTGAGTGCAACAACTGATAGAGTCCCTAGATATGGGGTTGGCGCATACTGAGCAGCACTTGTGAGTGTCTGTAGGACATGCTCTGATATGTCCCATGCGACTGACGCTAACGATGAGGAACGTTGAGGGGGATTTTGTTTATCATAAGCTGTTGGTGGTGTTGCGGTTCTCATGGGCATTTTTGTGCAAGACCTTTGTTTTCCTTTGTATAGCTTTATATACATCCAAAATGAACATGACTAAAGCCAAGGACAGCTAATCGAAGCCAGGAAAAACATTTGTTGCAGACACACCCATAAACCGGTGACGGCAACAAGCCGGCACGTGCCATCCGGGCCGGAAAATGTGTCTGAGGTCAGACTTGTCATCATCGAGCTCGATGTCCAGAGTGCCAAATACATTGAATAGCCACCAGACTTGTAGATAGGATACAACAAGGCAATGCTGAGCCACAGATCAAATTTTGGAGCAGCCCAATAACCAGAATGTGGTGGATTCAATAAGTACTTTTCGGATGACCTTTCTTTTCTCTTCCTCCGAGTCATGAAGAATCCCTCAAGCTCTTGGGTTTTCCAGTTGAACAAACAATCTCCAAAACAGGGTATTCATCAACTACACTGATCAAACTTCCTTTGAAAAAGAAGGAAGAAGACAAACAACCAGGTCGCGTTGAACATTCACAAATCCATATGATTTTATTCAGTCTTTTTCTATCAACCTTGTCGATACATTCTTTGGTGATCATATAACCTTGTTGAGACATTCTTTGGTGATATTATATCCTTTCTATTGAGCTACTCTAACACCCCCACCAAGGCTTGTTTCGACGATTTTGGTCATGCAAAAAGTCAAGATGATGGTGGTTATGGAAAGAGGGTTTTTATTGCAGATGTCTCTGACCCAGCTTTTGACCAGGCACTGTTAAGATCATGTACACCGTGTAACCGTGCCAGAGGTCACAGGGTGTCTAAGTGCGGAGGGTCGAGTGGGACAGTAGTGAAGTTATTGACAACACTGCCGTTACGCTGTTAGTCCCCGGAGATTGAGAGTATAGAAGAGAGGAACCAGTAGCAGCCAAGTCAGAGCGGCGGTGTCACCGGTGACGAGGAGTGAGCCAGAGAACTTATAAGTCCAAAGGCTATAGTGAGTGCTTCAAGGTAATGAGCCTGAAGGCTTAAGAGATGGACTGAGGTAGAAAGGGAATCTAAGTGAATAATTAAACTGAGGAACTACAGTAGTGTACAGGCAGTATTTATATCTACGGAACGGCGCAGCGGTGCGGAGCGCCAGACTAACTACTAGGAGCTATACGTGTAGTACCTGCAGGGTAAAGTAAAAGACAATAAGGAGGGACTAGAATGAAAGGGTATGTGTAGTGAGAAAGAACAATAAGAGTGAGATTACAATAAACGGTGGATCTTCGGAATACCGAGCGGCGAGATGGAGACCTGAGGCATGGGCTTGCCCGGGAGAAGAAGAAGGCTGAGGAGGAAGCCAAGAAGAGGGCGGAGGAGGAGCAGCGGAGGCATGAGGCGGTGGAAAAGAGGAGGAAAATAGCGGCAGCGGCGGCGGCGCGGAATTGCCGAGGTCCCTCACCTGGTGAGGCGAGTACTTCTGCTCGTCGAGTAGAGGTTAGCAAGGGTAAAGCTCCGCAGAAAGCCGATGTGAGTACTCTTAATGTCTACCAAACCTCCTTACTCAATTTCAATAGGCTAGTGGTGGAGACCCAGATGATGGCGATGAGGATGAGGAGGAGAAAGAGCCTTGTGAACGGTGCAAGGCAAAAAAGATCCCTTGCCTCCAGCAGGCCGGCAAGCAGAGCAGTATTATCTGTAAGCCCTGCCATGATGCAAAAGTACGATGTTCGTACTTGACCCGGCCGCCGACGGCGAAGAAGGAGGTAGTCTCCAACCCAACCGGCAAGCGCTTAGCGGTATTGGAGAGTCAGATGGCGCAGATGTTGGCTGATAACCGGGTACTCCGAGAAGGCCAGGTTAGGGCTAACACCAATGACTGCCATATTCTCAAGAAGCTTGATTGGTTGATGAGGGATGCCGCAAGGAGGAGGGAGGAGTCTCCGGAGGAGCCGATTGCCGGCCCATCGGTGTTGCCAAAGAAGAGGAGGCGGGTGGTAGATAGTGAGGAGGAGCGGGAGGAGGAGAGAGAACAGGAGGGAGTAGAGGAAGAGGAGGAGGAAGACAAACCGGCACCGAAGAAGGCCCGGTCAGAGAAGGGAAAAGAAAGAGAGGAGTAGTGTAGTAACAGACATCGGACCTCGGTCTTTTGGGCCTAATCTTGTAACCTTCTTGTAGCCTCTTGCTCTCTTCTACATATTTCCTTTTGCCTTTTTGTATCTACAAAATTTTATCGTATCTTGGCGCTGACAATGAATGGGCCGTGGAGCGGCGTAAGAAGTAACTAGTTCGAAGTATATGTAGTTTAAGTGTGAATGAAACATCAGTGAAACAGTAATTGAAGAAAAAGGATAAGTAAGAGAGAGGGATAAACACTCAATTTGCTATCATCGTGTTTACCCTCTAAACACACAAAGTAAACTTCGGCGGAGCGCAGTGAAATCGGGGGAAAGGAATAAAACATTTTTTGTGATCAAGGTCCAGGCTTTTGAGGATATCGGGCATGGAATGCCGGTACCAGCTCATCAGCAGCAACCCAAGAGAATTCATTGTCGGTACCTTCATAACCAGCCCACCGGATGTAATAACGTAGAGGACAACGCTTGTACCTTCTATCTAGCTTGGAGTCCAGGATTTCGGCAACGTTGTACTCCTCTTCACCATCAACTTCAATTGGAGGTGGAGGAGATTGAGTACGATTCGGGAACGGATTTGGCGTAACTGGCTCCAGCTGTGAAACATGGAAAACCGGGTGGATGCGGCGAAGATAGTCCGGGAGCTTGAGCTCGTAAGACAAAGTACCAGGTTGACTGATGACCTTGAAAGGACCAAGATATTTTTCTGAGAATTTTTCAGTAGGACGAGTAGATCGTATGTGCTTAGCAAGAACAAATACTTTGGAGCCGATCGGGAACTCCGGGTGCGAGATTCTTTTCCTGTCAGCTTGTTCCTTGTAACGAGATTGAGCTAGAAGGATTTCCTCTCGAAGGAAAACGTGGAGTTCATCGAGGTTAACAATGAAGTCTCTGGCGAGATCAGACTTCATATCAACCTCGGGCCGAACGGTGATGTTTGGATGGTATCCTTTGTTAGCGAAGAAAGGCGTAATACCAGTGGAAGCATTGGGAGCGTTGTTGTAGGCGAACTTGGCGATCGGAAGTAGAAGTGACCAGTCATCTTGTTGGTAGGAGCAATAGATCCTGATGTACTGTTCGAGAGTCTGATTGACATGCTCGGTCTGCCCGTCGGCTTCCGGATGATATCCAGAGGTATAATGGAGTTCCATGGAGAGCACTTTACCAAGAGCCCGGAAGAACGCCGCAACGAATTCGGAACCACAATCAGAAGTAACATGATTAGGAACACCATGCTTAGAGAAGACATGAATAACAAAGAGCTCAGCTAATTGTTCGGAAGTAATGGTGTCGAAAGTTGGAATGAAAATTGCTTGCTTGGATGATCGATCCACAACGACGAGAATAGCTGTATAGCCATTCGACATTGGCAGTTGCTCAATGAAGTCCATGGAGATCGAATCCCATGGTCGGACCAGAACCGGCAGAGGTTTCAACAAGCCGTAAGGCCGATGGCAGCGAGGCTTATTGCGACCACAAGTAGTGCAAGAAGTAACGTAGTCACGAACGAAGTCTCTGACCTTGGGCCAGGTGTATTGACGACGTACAGCTTCCAGAGTGCGGTTCTGGCCGAAATGGCCAGAGAGTGGATGATTGTGAAAGTAGCTTAGAACTTGAAGGCGAAGATCGCCTTGATTAGGAACATAAATACAGTCATCAAGGTGTAATAACTTGTCACTACCTAAGCTCCAACGTTCATTGGCAGGATCTTTAGCAAGTTCCAAACCAACAACGGAGCTCGGGTCGGCGGGAAGGGCGAGTATGATGGCCTGGTGTAGGGCTTCGATATCCATGATGATCGAGGCTCATAAGGCCGGGCCTTGCAGGAAGGTAGCTCAAAGAGACGCAGTGAGTTGTTCATTAGTAAAGATAGGACAAAAGTTCACTTGGGCATAGCCGATATCCCCCTCTTTAGGGTAGATGTCCCAGTGTCTAGTTATCGAATCGGGTTTCTCGCTGAGTTTCCCCGGTCGGAAGCAAATGGCCATATTAAATTGATGTAAAAATTCTGACCATCGGACCTGTCAGCGTGTCAGAACCTTGGTAGTAGAAAAATACTCAAGATTCTTGTGATCGGTGACGACGTCCACCGGATCACCCGAGCCTTCCAGATAATGACGCCAAGCTTTAAAGGCCTCGAAGATGGCCAGTGTAAGACCTGGGTCAGAATAGGTCTTAGGGTAGGTTTGGTATAGGGAGTTTATGTTGTAGCATGCTAGGAGCAGGCTGGAGCTCGAAGGGAGCTACGGGAACCGCGACCGAGGACAGGAATGACCTAGTAGTGGATAGGACGGAGAGATGTGACCCTTGAGGAGGTCCCTAAGGCGTAGGTAGGGACGGTGGATGTACGGAACCTAGTAGTATTGCGTAGTAGGAGTTGTACTTGCTAGAACGTCAATGTAGGATCGAATAGGTCGTATTGGAAGTGGGTCGGGAGTGTCTAAGCTCCTGGGAAGATATATGCCTGGGAGGGTAGGTTTCCGGGGACTGGGCTCGAGGGTGGACGTCCTCGAGTGTGGGAGGTTGTAACGGAGAAGCGATATGTAGTTCGACGTAGGAAGTAGCTTCGATGTTACCTAGATTGAGGTCCCAAAGCTTGTGGAGCAATGGGGGAGCTCGAGGAGGTTTTGGGGAGCTTAGCTCACCAAGGCTTTAGGCGTTGGGTGTCATGAAGTACGTAGCCCCTATCATTTTCCTTTCTCACCGTCTCTACGCCCTTATTTGTA
>MU823895.1:0-14961 GCA_027921425.1 Lentinula novae-zelandiae | reverse complement strand
GTGGTGATGTAATCGTACAAGTAAAGGCGTCGAAATGGTGAGAAAAGGAAAATGATAGGGGCTACGTACTTCATGACAGATAGCAAGCAACAAATTCTGTGCTTTGAGCTCCAGTTTGTTGGGTTAGGGGCGCGCTTTTCTGGTGCTTATAGCTGCACAGCTTTGGAAGTGGACACTCAATTCGGCAAAGCAGGGATTTCAGACAGGTTTGCCTTTTTTGGCCTCCACCTTCATCGCTCAATTCACAGGCTAATTATGGCTGACCTCAGTCTTTCTGTAACTCAACTGCAGGCTCTTCACACTCTTCTTCTTCTTCAGGGCTCTAATTTTCCTGAGGACCTAAAGTCTCTGCCTGCCTCCCTTCAAGCTCAATTAGCCCTCAATTCCTCTGCTTCTTCTTTTCCTACACCTTCTCCTTCCCCAGAGAAACTACCTAGGACTGGCAGTATTTCTCTAGCTAGAGCTAGACTTAGGCCTCCTTGGCTCTTTTCACAGCCTAGGGCCACCTGTGAGGTAGGAACTCAGGTGGAAGACCCAGCATTGACTCTGAAGGTACGTGAAACATTCTGAGTAGACTACAGAAACTGCTAACTTAAGTTTTCCAGAGCTTCTCAGGACCTTCTTCCCCAGCTTCCAGTGCAGGCTATGGAGCTGGCTCTGAAGTGGAAGTAGAAGACTCTGCTCACGAATTCCCTCACGAATCTGCTGACCACCCTTGCAACAGCACCTACGACGCTACTCGCAGGTTCGGTCCCCGCAAATCCACTCATGAATCTACACACAAATTCAGAGCTCACGAATCCACTTGTGAGTTTGGGGCTCGCGAATCTATGTGCGAGTTGGGTCCTCGGGAATCCGCTTGCAAGTTCGGAGCTTGCGAATCCACTCGTGAGTTCAGACAATCTGGAAGACCCTGGAATTAAAGACAAAGGCAACGACAGCCCAGGCTTTCAGAAAGTTGAAGGTAAAATTGTTTGATTCTGGGAAGAGCGTCACAAGGGAACTTATAAGTTATGTAGTGAACCTCAAAAATAAGTCTAGACATTCCAGTTCTAGTTCTGGCTTCTCCTCCTCTGGCTCCTCAACTGCTTCTTCAGAGCAAGATGGTCGCCAAGGACAAAGTTGATGAAGATGATGATGAAGATGAAGAGGATAGCTGGGACAACTGGATGTAGGCTTTGAACATTTTGTTCCCATCACTTGCTTTACTACCTATTCTATCCCACTCCTTATACCCTTGTTAGCATGTCCACATACAAAGGATTCTATTCCCAAGTCATTCTTTATTGCACTTTCTCTTTTTTCATTATCAAACCTACGTACTAGGGCTTACATACAGTATATTTCTGACTCACTACGATGAGCTTAATAGTATTCAACATACAGAAAATGCTACTCAGAATTGAAATAATCACAGTAATAAGTTGTATATTGCCAAGAAGCTATAAATGTTTTCACTGCAGAGTCCAGACTATTTTTTTGGGTACATGAATAAGTTTTTCACTACTTTAAATGATAGTCTTGCAGTCTGAATTACATTTTCTGTGGCAGAGTATTATTTTCTGCTGATTTGAAAAAGTCGGGCACATAAGTCGCGCTAATGTGAAAAAGTCATGCTAATGTGAAAAAGTCGCGCTAACATGAAAAAGTCGGGCTACCATGGAAAAATTCTCGCGGATTTTTTTGCCACTTGGACTAGCATAAGCAATTGCTGATTTTCCTTAATTAATTACATCTCTTTCTGTTAGAGTAAGCAATCCTCAGTTGATAGGAAAACAACTCAATTGTGGGTGTATATACCTGTTAGAGTAAGCAATCCTACTAGAGTCAGCCTGGCTACTTGTACGTAGATTATACTATGGGACTCACCTCAGTTGATAGGAAAACAACTGAGGTGTTCGTGTCTGGTGTCCGTTCGTGTGATCCCTCATACTGTACAGTATATAGTAATAACACCGTTTACCAACTAGGTATGTCAAAGCGGTTCTATGTACGTACGGAGTAGTCCTCAACACTTTCCCGGTATAAAATGATTGTATTTTACACTAGATATTTTGTGTGTTTTTCGTATGATCAATGGTTTATTTATCGTGAGATAAAGATTATCTTTTGCATAAGATAAAAATTATCTTTCACATGAGGTAAAGATTATCTTTTGCATCAGGTAAAGATAATCTTTCGCGCCGGATAAACCCAAGACATTGCGCGCTTGTAAAATTTTGAATTTTTCCTTCGCGAATCTAGAGAACTTTAGGCGCCTAGTCAGTGGCACTTGCCAGGACAAGTCATTATTGTACACTGAGGCTCTGACTAGTTTATATGAGCTATATCTATATAGAAGAACTATAGATGATAGTAAATATAATTTTTGCAGTGAGTGCCACTTCAATATTTAGACCGGCGCCTAAAGTTCTTTAGATTCGCGAAGGAAAAATTCAAAATTTTGCAAGCGCGCAATGTCGGGTTTATCCGGCGCGAAAGATAATCTTTACCTGATGCGAAAGATAATCTTTACCTCATGTGAAAGATAATTTTTATCTTATGCGAAAGATTATCTTTATCTCACGATAAATAAACCATTGATCATACGAAAAACACACAAAATATCTAGTGTAAAATACAATCATTTTATACCGGGAAAGAGATGTAATTACTTAAGGAAAATCGGCAATTGCTCCCTGAAAATTCCCTTTATGTTTTTCGGCCGGGAAAAGCTGGTGAATGCTGCTGTTATCCTCACCCAACCTGCCTTGGCCAATTTCGTCTTCCATGCAACACTTCGTGGATCAGTCATGGACTCCACGCGTCGCAGCGACTCTTCGCATTGATTTTGCGGACTACATAGATGTCAAGCAATTTCATCGATTACTGAGTCACATGGAGAGCAATGAGCATCGAATGGAGATATCGATACGAGTCAAGCGACGTTCCGATTTGGAATCAAGAGTCTTTATCCAGTCTTTATCTTGATAATTTTGAGCGGAAAGACGGGTATCTTCAAAGCAGAAAATTGGACGGGGATAACCCTTCGGGAAAAGGCGCGGAACTTGAAACATCGTACCTACAGTAGAAGGTGATATAGGCTCATGTACATAGGCTCAGATCTACAACTGGTAAGGAGGGCTCGGACAAAAATTCACTTTCTGAATAGAGGAAGTTGGACAAGTACAATTCAAATATCCCCATCCTCTCACAAATAAACCTGAGGACTCTTCGAAAATTACTCCTTCTCTTTCACCTCCCTGGCTGTTTGGTTTTATTCTTGTTCTTGGCAGAGTAATCCTAAAGGACTTGAGATTTGGATACGTAAAAAATTGTAAGGGCAAACTCACTGTTTGACCACATTTTATCCCAATACTTTTGAAAGATCCACGCAGCATAGTTCCTGCTGGATAGTCCCTCCCAAATTGCTGGATCTGGCCCGTCTTTCTTTCGAGGTGGAGTTTGCACCCAGAAGGGAAGGGTGACACAAACCAGAGGCACTTCCCCTTCGGTGTATCCACATTCTCCTCCCCATTTTCAATCTCCCCCTCAAAGGTTCTCGAGTACGTTTTGCAAATTTTATCCGAATAGACCTGGATTTTGAACTTCTTCGACCCGTGTTCCATGGACAATGCAGGCGCGGGCGCAGACACTGGCACATACACGTTCATGTCTTTCGCTGATTGAGTATTTTTTTGAAACCAGAGAATGGGAAAGCCAACGACGGATTGACAATGGCAAGAAAGATAGAGAAGAAGAGTGATCGCGATAACTGCGGTGCGCATTTTCAAAAAAAAATTGTGAGTACTGAGTCCGGCTCAGTACAATCGAGCAGGGAAAGGAAGGGGACAAGTCACGAAATGTTGGTGTTCGAGTTTCTAACGCCCCGAATACAGTCACAGCCATCGGGTATCACCGCCCCTGCCGGACTCGCCGAAGTGGGATCGGATCTAAATCGGATTTCTTTCTTCGTTTCTCTCACTATCTGCTTATCAATATACCACCTTATAGCCAGTCCTTGAATCAAGTCGGTGCCGGTTGCCCTGTTTCTCGTTCCGCAGAACATAAATTAAAGGCTCCAAATTTCTCTACTCATCTACCCAAATTTTACACTTCAAAACTTCAAGAACCTCAACTGCAAACAGATTACTTCGCAGATCATACAAAAAATGCCCGGAATCGTTCCTGCTGGAAGCAAAGTACTAGTAACTGGTGCGAATGGATTCATCGCAGCTTGGGTCGTCCGTACGTTGCTGGAAAGAGGATACGCTGTTCGAGGGACCGTCCGATCTCAAGAGAAAGGCGAGCCCTTGAAGAAAATTTTCTCTGATTACAAGGACAAGTTCGAGATCGTTGTCGTTGAGGATATTACTAAGGTGCTTAGGATACTTGAAACAGCTCGTGCAGCTTATCTATTCAAATCACTCTCAAATATTAGGAAGGGGCCTTCGACGAAGCTGTCAAAGGCGTTGACGCTATCGAACATACTGCGTCGCCGTTCCATTTCAAGGCTGATGATCCACAGGGTATGGCTACATCCTCATCGCAGCTGTTCTGAACGCACATCACTAAAATATTGCCCACCATATTCTCACAGAACTTATCGGACCTGCCGTGAACGGAACACGCAGCATCCTCAAGAGTGCGCTCAACAAATCCTCTATCCGGCGTATCGTCGTGACCTCTTCCACCGCTGCCATCATTGCCACCCTCCCTGAGCCAAAGGTCTTCTCGGAGCTTGATTGGAACGAGCAGGCGATAGAAGAAGTAAAAAAGCAGGGGAAGAATGCGAGTCAGGCAGCCAAGTATAGGGCTAGTAAGACGTTGGCTGAGAAAGGTACGTAGTACGAATATTCGGGCGATAATTACACCGTACGATATTCATGAACTTCTTGTTCTAGCTGCTTGGGAATTTTACGAAGCCAGCAACACAAACCGATCTTGGGACCTTGTCGTTTTGAATCCACCATATGTACGTGTTTCCGTCCATCTTTCCTTTCCTGTTTTTTTTTTGCCATTCTGGTCCCATATACCTCCACTCACGCTCTCCGTCACAGGTCTTCGGTCCAGTCATCCACGACGTCTCCTCACCCTCCGCACTAGGAACCTCAGCCGGCGACTGGTACAACTCTGTCGTCCGTCCGGATATGGGCGGCAAGACATTGGAGGTCATCACTACAGTCGGAGGTGGATGGGTCGACGTCCGAGATATTGCCCTCGCACATGTATTAGCGTTGCAGAAGAATGAGGCAGGTGGCGAGAGGTTATTGATAAGTAAAGGAGAATTTGTGTATCAGGATTTCAGTACGTCTGTTTACCTGTTTCGACTTTCTTCAGCTGTCGAGAATGATCTCGAAATGACAACTAATCATACACCCGCAGTTGACACAGCGAACGCGCTCTCGCCGTCTCCCATCCCTTCGCACACTGATTTGCCGAAAGGAAAGCCAGGTGCAGGGAAAGATTTCGTGCCCAAGATCGTTTACGACCCAAGCAAGGCTTCAAAGATACTTGGCCCGGAGCTGGTGTATCACACCATAGAGGAAACTACGAGGGACATATTGGCAGACTTTGAGAAACGCGGGTGGTAGGTTTCCGCAGACCTCAGTCGGAAATTGGCCGAAATGAATATTGGCTCATTCATAACATGAAAAGAAATATAAATGTACAAGTTGATCACAAAATATAGTGTACTATACAAATACAAAGAAATTCTTACTTACATCGACCGCGAGAACGATCCGTTCAGGAAATATCAAGACATCGATGTGTTATCGTATTGCTTCGTATGACCCATCAAGCAGATGCAGCTGCCTTGAATTCAGCAGCAAGCCCGGATTGCATCGCTCCAACATCTGAAGTGACGTTGATCTGAAGACGAAAGTATCCGGTATTGGATACATGAAATTACCACTAGTTTTGGCAATCGATGCATTTGATCACACACCATATCGAATCCCTCTGCGGCACGCCGTGCGGCCTGAGTTCCCGAGGTACAAAACATTGCGCTAAGTTTGGCAACGGAGTGGATGTCAGAAAAAGGAATCAAAGAATCCTCATGCCCAGATACATTTAGAAAAAACACACCATTTCTTCCCAGCTTTGTGAGCAACTGTCAAGATATCCTGGATAACTTGTTCCACTTGTGGATGAGGATCCGGGGAAGGTGGAGGGTATCCCAAGGATATAGATAGATCGTATGGTCCGATGAACAGACCATCTGTCGGATATATCGTTCATTGAGATTGCAGTCAGGTCAACTGAGGAAGACATGACAATGAAAAAGATGATGTAGCTACCCACCAATTCCATCGACCTCTGCTATGGCTTGAACATTCTGTACGCCTTCACGGGTTTCGATCTGAACCAACACTACGACACTTTCGTTCGCTGCATTGAGATATTCTCCTGCAGTCTGAATGTCCCAATTTTCCTGTGTGTAGGGACTGCCGAAGCCTCGTCGACCTACAGGCGGGAAACGGCTGGACAGAACGACTTCGCGGGCTTGAGTTGGGGTTGATACCTGGGTGGATCGTATATACATGTTCTAAATCATGTTTCCTTTATTCATCCACGATACTCAAAGGACGCACCATTGGGACCAACACACCTAAAGCATGTTACTTAGTTCAATAACATTGCAAACTAAACCTATAGCTCACCTCGTGCGCCAGCATCTAACGCGTATTTGATTTGCCAATTAACACCCTCGGAACCATTCCCAACTCCGTGGCCTGTCGCAGGGATACGTACCAGCGCACTCGGTCCGTCTCTCACCCCGTGTATCGCGGCAATGACCTCTGTAGCTCCAGCAGGGTTCAGTGGGAGTAAACCATGCTCGCAATCGAGCATGATCCATGACTGTTGTTGGGGAGTGCCAATAAGAGCTCTGGCGAGCGAACGCGCGTGAACAAAGCCTCCGGTTGTTAACCAAGTCCCGAAGGCAGGTTTGTTGGCTTTGAATGCGTTGAGGAGAGCATGGGCTGCCATTGTTAACGATTCCACGACGTTGTTATCAGTCGTACGACGTATAAGAAGCTTGAGCTTGAGAGAATGGTGTCTTCTGACTTGGATTTCAAACAATTGCTAGTTCTCATGACATTAATACTAGGGAACGGCTTCGAGCAGAAACTTGAAACCAAAGGAAGAAAGTGTAACAAGAATGGATTAGAAGTGATGAGGAGGACGAAGTCAATGCACCTACATAACGTCGTGGTCACGATATGTAAAGATTGTGGAAGAGTCTGGGAAGAGTAACCATCTAGTAATAATACTCAAAGAATGTACGGTACCAATGAGGTTCTTGCTCTTGACAAGCGTCCATTTTGTCCCTCGATGTCTTGTATATTTCCTGTTCGTTGCTATCTCATCTTTGTCCGATCTATGAGGTAGGAATCATAGATAGCGAGTGTATACGATTCCGCTGACATGGCCAACACAAGTCTGAATAGATCAAATTCACAGTGCTCTCGCAAGTCTTCCAAGACTTGATCTGTCATGTACTTCCATAGAGCAGGTCGACTATGCATTGGAGGTGGCCGTAGAAGATTGTGCCTCTGGTGATAGTCAAGGAAGTCCTGAACGTTCACTCCGCAACCGTAGAACAGCTTGAGAGGGTCGTCATAATTTTTGTCCCCCAGACGCGTAGTATGGTCCCGGTCAAGTTGTAGATCTTTTGGTAGCTCACTTCCAACAGGGTAGACTTTAGAAACCGCTATAACCTACGACCAAGCATCAGGATCAAAAAACCATAATGGAGTATGAGATGATTGACATCGGATGCTTTTTTAGGATTGGGTCGACCGCAAGGTTCGTAGATATCCTCGATAATCGACATAGTAATTGGAAGTCAAAGCAAATCATGCTGAGTGAGGCTCTGAGAGGAAGGCTGCAAGGCCACTATCTGCAATAGCTCTGGATGTTGCAGTGGATTGCACTTCAGTTTCTTTCCGATGCTTCGTTTGTATTTTATCGAGTACATATGTATATCGCCAAAAAGCAAAAAGTTATGAACGGAGGTATCGGCCTCGGCATTTTCTCCCGAATGAGCCCGGTCCCACAGCCGAACGTTTCTCCTTCTCCAAGTTCATCAGAACTCTTTCTGCCAACAATACCTGCTTCCTACACTATGTGGCCATTTACTTCTTCAAAAAGGGACACTAGTGCATCCACACGAGAAGACCGTTCAAAATGCTGGGAAGCGAGAGACAAGTATTTTGCTTGCCTCGACCGCGTTGGAGTGTTGAAACCGGGAGACGAGAAGAAAGACGGTGCATGTGCGTCGGAGGATAAAGCCTATGAGCAGAATTGCGCCAAAAGTTGGGTGAGTTCAGGTATTATTTGATATCTTCCTCTGTGCTAACTGAAAACGGTTCATGTGTCCTATAGATTGAATATTTTAATCAAAGACGGGTCATTGCGGACGCGCAGAAGGACAGACTAGCGCAGGCGAATACTCAGGCTGCAAATTCGAAAAGATAGTACACTTTATATCCTATGTACTTTACTACTATCGCCCGTCCGACACAACACTGAATATACATTCTTTCTCGATTTTTACAAAGTATTTGTTATAGTTCGTCAAGGAGTCATCGATTCTCGTACTTGACACGCCATATACAGGTGACAGGAAAGGTAGTGCTGGTTGTGGTGGATAGAAAGACGTAGAGAAACTACATCTCCGGTACTAGTATGTCTATATTCATACTTTCTTACAATCATGTTGACATGGCCTTTATGTCAAGATCCCCAAGTACTGCTTCTGGTACAAAAAAGCGCGATGACCCTGTCCAACATACACCCAATCTGCCAATTCAGACCCGCCCCAGTTTTCGACCCGTTATCGGGATATGCAATTCGGTCCGTCTCTCACTACATGCATATTGCAGCAATACCCTGGAATGCATAGTCTTTGTGACTCCAGCAGGGTTGAGTAGTTGAGCCTGGGAGGGGGCCAGAGCTAAGGAAATGTACAAGAGTGTACAAGGGTGCATGCTGCTATGATCGTAGTGCCCTCATTCCTACCCATCCCGACGCGTAGCTTGAACCCCGACGCACAATTTGAAACGTCAGGTCCGCCCCAGCCCTGAAGAAGCCTAGAGAACAATGAACATCGAACGACGAACGACGAATCTAAGGCAACTGGTGAGAGCCTATTGGTCCTGTATAGGGAGATTCATAGACTGATCCCCTCAGGTCATACTCTAGGTTATACTGAGGGCTCAAATTTTGCGAGTAGAATTGGATCGCTTCAGGTATAATGAAGTAATGAGGACTTCACAGTTGGTTCGCAGTCTTTCACAGTAGGTAAGCAAGGTTCCTGGTTGTATTATTCGGCTGTACCAGCTAAGTACCAGGCTGTACCGTGCTACATACCTCACATCAGGGCTCATCGACATCTTCCAAATTCATATATTTTTCCTGTCAAATTGCTTCCCTTTGCTCCGCGAGGCTTCCAGCCCTTCCCAGTCAATTCCCAACCATCCCCAGCCCTTCCGGACCATCTGACGATCCAAATCGACATCCCCCTGCAGCCCCCCTGCCTCCCCAGCGCGAGGTTATTATGTAACAATACACTTTGATTAACCAAATAGGCGTGATATCGATTCGGGAAACCAACAGGCTTGAATCCTGAGGTGGCCCCGAAATATATAAATACTGGTCCTAGGTCAAGTTATCTCCCATCGAGCCAGGTCTTCGACACCCTCATCCTTTATTGCCAACCTTTACTGAGCCGGCCTCAGTGACGATTATTCACGACAAAAAACTTCGACTACTTCGTACCACAAAAATGCGCCCCACGTCTACCATCCTCTTCGTCTCTATCCTCCTCACCATCGAAAGTCTTGTCGGTGCTGCCGCGCCCAAGCAGAAGATTGTCATGAATTACGATGTTCGGGCCTATTCGAACATGGATTGTATAAACGGCTACTTGGGTCAATTTAGTGGGACAGCAACAGCTGGAGGCTTTTATTACCACGATTTTCCCAATTCGAATTGCGCTGTCGTCTATGCCGTGCCCACGGGCTGCTCTCTCTCTGTCATTTCACTGGAAGATAGAGATGGCACAGGGCACATGACAGGGCCTTTCTCCACGGGAACAAAACCACGGAAGGTTGCATTACCCTTCGATACAGTAGAATTGCACTGCTAGAAGTTACAGGTGAGAGAATTGGTGAGTTGTTCAAGAATATAAATTTGGACCACGAAATTGGAGTTGACCAAGGCTTGTAGAATTCTTTCCTCCCGGAACCTGGCTGTTGTCGTTGAACATTGGAACACCTACTATACGAATGGGCTAGCGGGCTTGGAGGATGGGTGAAACTTGAAGAGTAGATTGCGGGGATCCCATGGCTAGTTTTTCAATAGGTCTTCGAGGACTGCGATTTCGTCCGAGCTTGTTTTTTTGCAGTGCAATGAGGATGTATTTTAGCAAGAATAGTTGTGGTATATCCCGTTTTCGGCAGTAGAAGATCTTGACATTTGCTGCATCTAGCTGCCAAAGGTGCGAAAGAGAGTATGGATGAGGTTACGATGAGCTTTGAAATTTAAATTATCAAACGATAGTACGAATTAACCTCAGTGTAGAAAGCGCGTGTATTGAATACCTATTAAACGATAGTACGAATTAACCAGTAAATAGTAAGTAACGTTAGAAGAAGAAAAAATATATACATAACGAACTCACCCTCAGTGTATAGTAGAAAGCTGAGGGTGACCGTGAGGTGACGCAAGAATTGAGCAGCCCTAGCTCTCACGTTCCTCATTCCTGACCTTTCCTGACCTGTCCCGACGCACAACCTGAAATGTCAGGTCCGTTCCAACCCTGTACAGACAACTTGCCCCGAAGAAGCTCAAAGAACATCGAACGATAAATCTGAGCCAGTTTGAACTCTATTAACTGGTGAGAGGCATCGCTAAATAAGCGGAAATATTATGGGCAGATGTAACCTATTGTAAGGGATAAGGGTGTTGTAATCATAGTGTGATATCGCGACTACCCCGCAATAGTATTTGGCGCATTACATTGCACCACCACTTTTCATAACTCTCAAAGTCAGATCACAATGTTATTATGATACAGTGCTTTGCGAAATGGTTTGCTTGTATGGATTTTTTACCAAGTGTTTATTGCTGTTTATTTCTAGTTATTTGTCCAATACATTTTTGGGCCGAGGCTCGAGAGGGCTCTCTTTGAGGACCACCAGGGCCGTCGGGCTTCAAAAAGTGATTGATGAATCCTTTTTGGGGTAAAAATATATTGGACAAATAAATAAACACAAATAGATGTGAAAAAGTCGAGCAAGCAAAGAATTACACAAAGCACTGTATTCTGTATGGATTGTGATATATTCATATTCTCCTGACCTCCATGTAATGAACAAGCAATCCCATGTCAATATCATGCATCAAGTATGCAGATAATACAATCAGAAATGTTATTGGGGCGATAGGTATTCTGATCTCAAACTGATTAATGTACGGACAAACATTCACATAGCAGGTTGGGGAAAATAGATAATCATTTACTACATAGTTACAGTACATGACTACGCATGTGACAACAATAGACTATTTCGGTGCCACAGCTGTTGGCAGCAGAGCTCGTGCCCGTGAAATATGACTATGACAAACACGAGATAGGAAAACGACGACTTGGAAAAAACTTGACTCAGCTCTTCCGTCTCTTCGTCAATAGGTACCTCAAAAAGTCAATAACAAGTTCCATTAGCCTTGATGATCGTCGTCGTTGTATGTGTATATATTGTAGGAATAATATCGAACTGAAGAATTGTCATGAGTTTAGAGACGGAAACCCAAGATGACTACTCACATGGATAGTCACATACATAAGCAATAGACTGCAATAAATGGACAGAACCCATGCTCGGGATCGGACACTTGTAACTTTCTATTAGTGATATTCACCAAATAAAAAGGTGAAGACAACGTACATCTCATCCAATCTCGTCTACCTCCAGACTTCAGTTGTTGTCAAAACCTTCATCGAGAGAGGCACCACAAGGGGTGGAACAGAAACTGCAATACTTATCATGTGAACTGACAGCGAAGTCGTTCTCATGTTCTAAGGTAGTGACAAGACCGTGCCTACAGGTCAATAACTATAGAGGTTTCAAGGTCGAATATGGGCCGGAAATGGCCCGGGATAACTCCGAGGTCCGGAGCTGAGTATTGGCCTGTAGTACACACTGGGAGTGGGACGTCGGTGAAGCTATTAGCAACACCCTTCACACACTGTTGGTGTCCCCAGGAATATAATGTCAAGATGAGCAGCCTAGGTGGGGTTCCTGTGATCCGGGAGTCCGGAATAGCTCGGAAGCAAAGGTAAAGGAGATATTAAAGAGTGGGATAAGGTGGTACACTTGATTTCAAGCTTGACTACAATGTACCAAGTATCCTAGCTTATATACCTCCTAAATACAGTCATAACACCTCGATGAAAGCTCGGAATAATAAATAAGTCACAAGGTGATTAGTCCGAAGTCCGGCCGCTCCGGGCCGGGCCGGGAAGCATATTAGGGTGAATTGCATGCATATGACAGGTAGTTATGTAGTTGACTTACACACATTTCTAGAGGTTTCGGTTATCCTGAAGGGCTGCATCAATAATACAAATGAAGGCCATCTTTGACATCTGAATGGTTGAGCTTGCTTTCTCTCTGTTGCACAGGTGAAGGGAGCGAGTGGGTGGAGCAAAGCAATGCCCCGAGTGCTCCCAAGCGTGTCGCACGGGTTGCTGCTAGTGGAGGGTTAAATTTATGATTTTTGTCAGGTGGTGGGAGTTGGGAATGAAGAAGGGTTCATTTGAGGTTCACTTTATATACCTGTTGCTCCACATATTTCCGATTGACTTCAGGGTTGCTACATAGTGATCATATGGTTCATCTCCACAATATATCAATCAGATGAATTACCGCCGGGCAATGAGTCAGGGGCTGGAGTTGAAGTTGAGCTTGAGTTGAGTTCCAGGCCATGACTCGGACTCGGATTAGTTGTTATCGATGTTGACTTGAATGGAACTAACCTACTAGATAACTGGCAGCAATGATATGGGTCAGATTAGCTTATCTAGAATTGTTGTTCACCTACTAGTCCAACAGAGTAGATATGCTGTATGGTGGAAGGCAATCTATGAGCTTGTATATCTCATCATAGAAATATATACTGATACAAAGAGGTGATGGTAATAATCTAGGCATACATATTGTTGTAAACCTTGATGAGTATTGTGATAATCCTATTATGCATTGTCAATCTTTTGCAATGATGTGCTGACCCCACAATGAATTGTGAGGCGTTGAGGACCGGTAATGCATGGATCAAAATCATAATTGATGTAACGTTGGATAACATTTCCGCCAATTTAGCGATCTCGGAGCCTATTGGTCCTGCAGGGAGGTTCAGAGGCTGATTTCCCCAAGGCTACTCCAGGTTATACTTAAACTCAAACTTTGTGAGCAAAGTTGAATCGCTTCAGGTGAAGCAAGATGAAGTAGAATGAAGTAATTAGGAATTTACAGTAGGTGTTCCTGGTTGTATTATTCGGCTGTATCAGGCTGTGAGCCACTGATGCAAATATTTTAAATGCCACACTGGCAATAACAGTTCTTAAGGAAATTCTTTTTGAATCACCTTGCTTGCTAGGTCCTTTGCCACCCCGTCTTTACCAAGCGCCCATGCATCCTGTTCCCACATTAGCCGCTCATCGCTATTTGCCCCGCCCACCTTAATTTTGCATTTTCCCTCAACGTATTATTGCAATCTATCTGTTCTTTCTAATAACCGCCATAACTGGGTCCATCCACCTGCTCACTCCAAAATCCTTGATTGCTTTTCCATTGTCGGTCTCCAATGACGATTTCTTTCAATTCTGTACACAGTACCTTGAACGTCCTCAAATGGTGGTGATTTATATCGGTTACGAAAGGGTCGTCTGCAGTTATGCATAGTCGTTCAATCGGTGGGTTGAAGTCTAACATGTCCGCAATGCTTCGCAATAGTACATCCTTGCTAACACGTCAGATTTTCCCTCTTTCAATTGCATACTTGTTCTTCCTCACCGGTTCATTCACATCGTCACAGAAATTAACCTTCAACTCTCGCACGTTGTTCATCACCACCAACATCATACACAGCGTCTCCTTGTCACTCGCATACACATTTACCTCCAATCCGTTCACCTTTGCCACCTGTAAGTCTAATTCATCTACTTCTCCTCTAACCAATCCATAATCCGTTAACTTCAGTATTCGTAGATTCGGAAGTCGTCGACTGAACTTCAAGAAGCGTATTGGGCCTGCGAAGTGCGTGATTGCATTCGATAACGATTTGTTACTTGCGTCTCCATGTTTGAATACAGGTATCCAGCGTCTTCGCTGCCTTGAATGTTCCTATCACATCCACAAATGTCTGTCGTTCGGCATCAAGCTCACGTCCTGCACTTGACCACGAGCTACGTCTCGAATACACCTTCACACTTTGGCAAGTTTCGTTCCACCACTTCTCACCACTTTCTAGCGCTCGTATTCTACTTCTATCCCAAGTGAACTCCAGTGTTTTGAGGTCCTTGCATGCACATATTAAACCGCTTTCGTTGTTAGGGCCATGCCAACGAGTATCAAGCAGTCAAACATATTCCAGGTGGAGGACTCCTTCGACACTTTCTTCGTGCGTCTCGATGATGCAAACTTGTTGCAACGTCAAACCTCGTAAATTTTCCATCTGTGCTATCTCCCTGATCATTTCCCATGTCAATGTCGTGGCGTTAATGGTCAATCGTGTCAAGTTTTCCATCTTCGCTAAGTTGTCCAGCAACGTCTGCATTGCATTCGAATTCAGCGACAGTACGCATTTGTCATGAAGTACGTAGCCCCTATCATTTTCTCACCGTCTCTACACCCTTATTTGTATGATACATCACTCCATCACTTTCACGTCCCACCATTGTCGAACCCTCAT
>MU823894.1:0-14978 GCA_027921425.1 Lentinula novae-zelandiae | reverse complement strand
TAGTTCCTCAGTTTAATTATCAACTTAGATCTCCCTTCCCAACTTAGCCCTTCTCTAAGTCTTCAGGCTCAATGCCTTGAAGTATGTTCTACTCTACCATAGGACTTAGACGTTCTTTGGTTCACTCCTCGTCACCGGCGATACTGCCGCTCCGACTTGGCTGCTACTCAGCTCCTCCCTTCTATACTCTCGATCTCCGGGGACTAACGGCGTAACGGCGGTGTTGTTAATAACTTCACTACTGTCCCACTCGTCTTCCGCACTTAGACACTCTGTGACCTCTGGCACGGTTACACGGTGTACATGATCTTAACAGATAACACCAACAATGAGGAGCAGACCTTAGAACTTATAAGTTCTAAGGTCAAGACAGAAAGTGCTCAAGGTATAAGCCTTAAGACTTCAGAGGACAGAGAGAGTCAATCTAAGTCGGTCTAAGTTGATAATTAAACTGAAGAACTCGAGTACAGTACAGGAGTATTTATACCAACTAATTGGCATACTGGGGTGCATCGCTAAACTAGTTACTAGAGGCTGTACTCTTAGTACCTTCAGGGTAGAGAATAAAACAATAAGAACTACACTAGTCACAAGGGAAATTGTAGTGAGAAAGAACAATAAAACCACATCTCAGAATACCGAACCTTGGGATAGTGCACTGGAGAGTCAAACTTTAATAGTTCTTGAAGTCCAATCTTGGAAGGCCGATTGTTGGAGTGCGATGCCGAAGCATGGTCTTGACAATATGTAGTTGTGAGAGGATACGAAAGGACATACACCTGAAATGGCTTTGGATATTTTGAGAAGGATGATTGTGAGGTAAGTATTACAAGAGGACTTGAGATGTCAATAGTTTGAAGGAAGGGTGGAAGGGTCAGTTGAAAGGGTGGAAAAGAAAACATGGAGTAGGAAGGAACAAAGGAACAAAGAAAAAGGAGAAATAAGATAAGATTAAATATAGATACTAAAACTAAGTAGACTACAGAGATTATATTGATCATGGTAGTAATGATAAATGTAGAACTTTTGAATGACTCCTGACCCCGTCGTAACTTCTTCAATGGTTATGGCTCCCTATAGCTCCCTATACTCTAACCCGGCAAAGTGCGATGTGAAGACTTGGAGACTGTAGATATAGCCTGGATAGCCTGGATATAGGTGTTTTCCGATGTCAATCTTACAGCCCTGTCCAAAAACAGTCACTGTCAGTACATACTGGACAGTGACTCGATTGTGATACTTGTTTGAAGATATCGATGATTTTTCGATGGCAAATGAAAACGGACGTGCACGAGAACAACCTCATACATAGTACGGCTGGCTGCCAAGCTGCACATAATCGACTGCGTAACGTCTATACGTGCTATATAATTGTACCATTAAAATTCTTCGAAGTCCGAACCTACCACCCAACCACTTCCAACACCCAATCAACACATTATCTATCTATCTCTCGATTAAATCACGGCGTCCAAGTGGCGTTCTGTACATGCATCAACATTGATACTTAACCTTCCAGAGAACGAGAAGGGGGATACGACAAGAAAGGGGGTACTAGGATGACTTACAAGAGGCAAATCCCGAGAACTCCCCCCGACAGAAATCACAAAGTCTCCATTCGGCACATACCACAGCTGGTCAACAACAGACCACGAGCTGACGTCTTTGCGCCGGATAGGGAAGGAAATGACAGCAGAGTCACCGGAAGGTAGATCTTTGATCTTATCGAAACCGCGTAGCTGGCGCACGGGTTGGTTGTCTCCTGGGATGGAGATGTACTTTGAAATGGAATGTGAAAAACAAAGAAGAAAACAAAAAAGGGATTTTCGACGTTAGCTAGCGCAAAACTTGTGTGGCAAATGAACGAACCAATTGAGCGACTTCACTCCCAGTAAGGTTCCCAGTGTTAGTGATGGTCGCGAACACAGTGAATATCACGTCGTAAAGCGAATTCGTGCCGTCCCATTCAGCGAATGGCTCCGCTGTTTCCATTACAGACGAGTAATCTTTCGCCCACCGACCGTGATCGACGATCAAGTTCGAGTAGGTGAAGGTTGTGTAGGATAGACCGAATCCGAATTCTGAATGAGAGTAAGGCGAGACAAGACAAGAAAGTTTGAGTGATGATTATAAGGTAATAGAGAGTGGAGGGGTATGAATACGTTACCATATCGAGGAGTTATACCCATTTTGTCGAACCAGCGGTAATCGATGAATACACCTTCCGTAAAATTTGATTGAGGAGAGTATGCATCGGTGTATACAACACCGTGAGGCTACAATACCACAATGAAACACCGTAGAAAAGGAAACCGAAGAAAAAAACTCACAGCATAATCATCAATACTCTTCCCCCAAGTCCACGGAAGCTTCCCACTCGGCGCAACGTCACCATACAAAACCGGAACCAAACTACTTCCAGCTTCTTGTCCAGGAAGGTATGCAACGAGGATCGCCGTGACATTTGGGTTGTCCGCCCATTTTTCGATATCCACGACGCCGGTGGTGTGTATCACGACGACGACGTTGGACGAATACGTGACGGCGAGATCCATGAGGTTTTCACCGTCGCCTCCGAGGGCGAAGTCAGGAACGTCTGCACCTTCCTCGGAATATCTGTTAAGGAATACAAAGGTGACGTCGGCGTCAGGGAGAAGGGTAGCGATTGCATCTTCTGCACCGATAGTGGTATTGCTGTTTGCAACGACTGCGGCGATCTAACGGAGGCTTGAGATATAGGTTTTATTAAGGAAAAGAGCCGATCAGTATCGAACCTCGGCGTTATCTTCAATTGCCCTTTCTTGCAGCGCTGCGAGGGGGGTGATGGTATAGGGTGAAAGTGCTGACCCGCTTCCGCCTCCTGTTGTCAAAGTACCGTTCTAAAGCCATAGTAAAGTCAATAAGCAAAGTAGACAAGCCACGATACGAGGAATAAAAAAACAAAACATACAAGGTTGTCGATGTCACAGGCGCTGTTTCCCAGGCCACAAGCATTGGGGCCGAGCACGTTATAAGTAGCGTCGTTTCCTGGCGGATCAAATGAGTGAGTATTTCTTTAAGAAAAAAAGAAGTCCGAAGATTCAACCTACCCAATACTGCAATCCGCTGAGGATGTTTCAAGGGTAGACTACCGGTGTTCTTCAAAAGAGTAACGCTCGCGCTTCCGATTTCCTTTATCAGCTCCGCAGTCCCTGGTTTCCGAACGTTTCGGTACCCAGAAGTAGCATTCAAAGTAGGCGCCCCAATTGTGTTCTGTTTACCAGACACAATATTGAGTACGATGAAATCGATGATTAGAAGTGGCTAAGTGGGCGCTCACATAAACAAAGGGTGGTAGTGGATTGATATCTTGACCGAGGTAATAGTACCCAGTGAGGAGGCGAACTACTTTGTCTCGAACGAGATCTTCGCTGACCGTGCCGTTGTTGATCAAGTCAGCCAAGGTTGTGCCCCAAAAATCTCCCAACTCTCCTAGGAATCCTTCTCCGGGCATACCCTGATCGTGAGGTTTTGGTATATTTGGCACAATACAAAAATACCAATTCCGATTGAATAGCTCACCACATCCAAACCATTCTCTGCAGACAGTACACTGTCCCATTGTCCTCCCCAGTCGCTGACTACACCTCCCTGAAAGTTCAACTCGGTTTTAAGGAGTTGATTGAGCCCTTTGGCGTTGTTACACGAATGAGTGTTGTTGATACGATTGTAAGAACACCTGAAGAAGGAATATATTTGATGAGTTATAAAAAACTTGATGATATAGAGATTCCGAATGAGATTCACATAATATGATTCGTTCCAGCACGAACAGCTTCAGCAAATGACCACATGTATAGCTCATGCATGGTCAAGTCGTCGAGGTTGGAGGAGATTCTGTAAATAGCAACATATTTTTTAGACAGGACGCTGAAAGGGTATTGATGAGACTCACGGCAATTGGATATCCGCTTGCGAAACTGTTATCGTCGAGTAAATAAATGAGGCGAACAATGCAGTAGAGAGGGGGGATTTACTTGCCTCCGTCGAATTCGATGTAGAGATTTCTCGATGTTTCCTGTTCATATGCTATCCACTAGAATAGATATTAAGAACGGCTTGGCGGGATGCACGAAAATTGCTCATACGTGCTTTGAGACCGTGGCTACGCCGGCATCGGTCAAGCCCTTTACAGATTGGTAAGAAGCTTCGCCACAAGCATAAGGATCAGCAAAAGTCCCTTCCCAGCCTCTCCCGTTCCTTTGGATATTATGCTTCAGACCAGTGTGTGCCCGGTTTTGGAAGAGGATGACTTACAGAGGTGTACGACCGAGTGCTGAATTTGAATTAAACACCAATCATGATATAGAGTTTAGGCATAAACTTACGACCGCCAGTGACAGGTGCCAACTAGGTAGTGGTGAAAATTTTACTACAGGAAGGAGTACTGCGAGAGGGAGAAAAGCTCACTGCAATATGCACGCCTTGATCATGGAACTCTTGTCCCATACCTCTAGCACGAGCATACATAAGCGTTCGGTCCCAGGTGGCAGCAACAGTAAGACCAGCTGGAAACTGAGAACTTCCATGCACACCACGAGGCCCGATGGGTCCGTCTTGAAGACAAAGTTCGGGAATTCCAAGTCGAGTTACAGCACCCGTTACTCCTACACACAAACCTACAACCCCTGAGGTGATCTGGGATTGCCCTCGTTGAGAACAATCACACGAATGATTCTCTCTGAACGCACGTTGGCTAATTCTTCCACGGTCATCTCAGCGACTGTCGATTTCGCTTTTTTGAAAGCAGAAGCCCACGATTTGCCTCCATTAGCAAGCGCTGCGATAGGAAAAAAAAAACTTTTGGTTACACCCGGATCGATTAACATCAACCAGAGAAAACGTACGCGTTGGCCATTGAGTGCTGTTGGATTCATCTCCAGTAGAATTTAGGTCGCGACGAAAGATACTACGTTCGGAGCCAAGCCCTAAGCCAGAAAAGTATGCGAGGGCAGGGGATACTGAAAAGAGAACCGCGAGGGAGAGTCTTGCTGAGAACATGAGCAAACCCAATAGAAAAGTGAGAAGACAGCTTGAATGCTGGCTTTATAGTTTTTGGGGACATTGTCGGCGTGTAGGTAACTTCTGGTACCTGGGTTCAGAGTTCGCAACTCCTGAATTTCTTGCATATCGATTGCGGAGTGCTTGCGGAAGTCGCCCTAAATCGCCTGACTCTCAACCCCACCGATGCCTTCCAAGGCACCGATTCCTCCTCATTCCCTCACATTTTCTGGAGAGATCCGGAGAGATACGTCGGGTGCGCATTTTGTCTCGGGGTCCGATGCCAGACCTTACACTTGGCCCCGATTCGACGGACCAGAAATCCGATTTCCAAGGACAATCACACTCACGTGATGAAAGATCCCCATCCCCGACACCCGAACTGCGCCCGACACCCTACTTATATTTGAAATCCCGACCGATACCCCGGATATTCACAAAACATTACGTCCCCCGACTTGGACTCTCCCAAATATTCAATAGAGCTAGATTGCGTATTTTGCGTATAAAAAACTTTGAGTTTGAGTTTGAAGCTTGAATATATGAATGCTTAGCTTGGCTAGCCAAACTAATAAAGGATCTCTCTGCCGCCCGCCGTAGAAAGCGCACCTTTGGCATGCAGTTCCTTGACCCGGATCTGTTGCGGAAAAACTCTCCCATTTGTGGCTGAACTTACTCATCTCGAAAAGAAGCGCGCGCTTGAAAGTTGTATTAGTGATTACCGCTGATTACCGTCCATTTTGTTCCTTGTCCTCTAACTATGGCTTCAAGAACTCTTTAATGCCACTTCTTGGATACTTTACCATTTAAATGGCAGTACCGGAATCAATCCCTCGCGCTCATACGGCACTTGGGAGTCTTGCTATTGTAGTGGACTCTTCTGTGGCGCTTGCGGGCAATTGGCACACAATCCTCAAGTATCTTGGTTTATTCGTGCAGAGGTTGATACTGACCAATCATGGAGCTGGTGTACGTCGGAATCATCAACTCTCCAAATTTCTTTCTCTCATATACATATAATTTACAGTATCGCATTGCGTGGGTGACCTATGGGCCACCCGACAGTCTTTCCTCTCCACTGCTTTGTAAACGTTTTTTTGCTGAGATCGCGGAAGTCACAAATGTAATCAAGGCCCAAGATGAACTGTACCAGCTTGGTGTAGGAACTACGCATTCTGGAGGGACAAGAGGTATGGCGATGTTGGAGGGCTTAGTTGCTGCTGTCGAGGTACGCCATGTATGAGTGGCTCATTACCAGCTCATCCACTCATTTGTTTTGTCAGTTATTCGATACACTCAGTTCTTTATCCGATATTCCCAGAAAGTCACCTTCGCACATTTTGCACATTACGGCGTCCTTCCCAGATAATGCCAAACACCCTCATGAAAATATGTCTTCACTCTTAGATGAAGTTACCTGGGAAACTTTGCCAGCGGAACTCAGTAAAGTCAGGGACTCGTCTCTTACCGTTGGATGCCACAACTCAACACAATTCTGTAGCGCAATATCTTTTTAAGCTCTATCGTCCTTAATCCAAAGAACAACACGAAAATACCCGAATTCCATTCATCTGCAGCTTTAAATACTGCTCCAACATCATGGCTCCCGGTCGATCCACCACACAAAGCGTATGTCGCTTTGCTGAGCATTCCTCAGAAAGGTTAGTACCATGAATCTGGTGGTGCATGATCTAATCAATCCTTCAATGTCCATTTAGGCGTCAAGCGTCCTGCAGACCAAATGAATGCCATAGAGCAACCGCCAGAAAAACGATCAAATATCTCCTCCGGATCTCCACCGCGCAACAATCCGAAAGTGAACGCGAACGCGAACGCAAATCCCCCAGTGACAACGAATTCTGCTAAACCTCCTAGCTCGGGTACTCCTAGTCAACCACAACCCAAGCCTTCAAACGCACCAACTCAATCACCAGCAGGTCAACCTACCCAACTTGTACCACCCTCGAACCTCGTAAATCTTCCCCCGCCAAACTCTACTCAAAAGATTCCCTGGCCAGGTATCGGAAGTTTGACTCCCAACGAACTCTTCCAGCGTCTAAGATATTTCGAGGATATGCGTCGTCGGACAGACGCCGTTTTGACGCAGGCTATAAACAGCGGGGATTCGAGCAAAGTGGAAATGGTCAAACAGCAAACTGCGCAGTGGGAACCGATGTTCTTCAAGGTCAGGAATATGGTCTCGCATTATATAACTGCGTTGAGGAGGGCGGGAATGGCAGGACCGGGAGCACCAGGACAAGGCCAGGCGTCGACTTTGACAGGTGTCGGTGTTCCAGCAAATAACCTCAATCCCAATCCTGGGAATGCCGATATCTCATCGCAGCCTCTGACGACACAATCCAATTCGCATCCGAATCCGCCGTCTTCTTCCAATGCCCCAATCGCTTCGTCACCTGCCACGAAACCTAACGACAGTCTGATGCCAACTAATTCTTCCATCACATCAGCAACCTCACCTGGTCTTAGTGCACCCGCCCCATCATCATCAACTACTTCTTCAAAGTCACCTTCCAAACCCTCGCCGAAACCCTCTGCTATCAAACCCTCCCCAAAGCCTAAACCCAAAGGGTCTCCGATAAAAAACGCTGCTTCTACCGCTCCTTCTTCTATCGGTGCTTCGTCTACTGCGGGTTCAAGTGCATCAACCAATCCCGTTGTTGACGGGTCCGGTCCCAACCTGGCATCGGGGATCCCAACGCCATCGAGCTTACCACCTGAAGCCGCGCTACAGATGCAGAAGCTGATGGAACAGGGTGGCAGAGGACATCCGAGGGATATGGCGATGGGCAGTATGGGACAAGTGAGTCCGAACGTGACGGCAGCGGGTGTTGCGCCTCAGCCGTCGCCGCAAGGGATGCAGGGAATGATGCCAGGACAAGGGCAATCTGGACAGCAACCGCAAGTGGGCGGAGTCGTCGGTCCTGTGGGACTGGGAGCAATGAGTTCAGGTTCTGTATCCAACACACCTTCTAGCAGTGCAGGAGGGCCAAACGGTGGCATTCCAGCGTGGACTGGAGGATTATTCTATCCTGGTGAGCCGAATGGTACGAGAAAGGATTTCAGGATATCAGTCATGGCGATGAGTGCCAATCATTTGGAGTGGTAGGTCGTGGTTATGTTATCGATCTCTTGCTCCATCAACTAATCGTTTGTTTCTCCTCATAGTCGCGCTCATACCTGGCCAATGGAAATGACCCTCACACACACACGGGACCCTGTGGTCAGTCTCGCTGAATTCCAGATGTGGGCAAAGAAAACGAGACCGGTCGTTTGCACAATCAAGCCTCACGCTAGGAATCCGGATGCTCGACAGAATGCTTTTAATGAGAATTACTTCAATGGTATACAGGCGCTGATCCGGCAATCGAAGACTGTGAGTTCGTCTCACTCATACATGCTCTACTCTAATGTATATCTTCTCTCTTTCTGACGTTGTCGTCGTCAGTACGTTGTCTCTTCTTGGACTCTTCCTTCCGGTGCACAGACGAACAACGTCTTGTTCGCAATCGTACCTCCTCATGGATTCATCGGCGCCTTTTTCCCTGTCACTGGGATCCCTGAAATGCCTAAACCGATACCCGGTTCTACGATGCCCAGTGGCTTACTAGGTAGATTACCGGGAGGGGTAACTGGAGAAAGCATTGGAACACCACCCGCAGGAGGTGCTACTGGTCCCGCGCCCGGAACAAATATCGGTCCACCCAACATTCTCGCCATATTACAATCATTCCGAGTACCTCCCGAATTAACAGCCAGGATACTACAAATGCCGCCAGAGCGTCAAATAATGGCCCTCAAGTCACTAGCGCAGACCAAAGCTCAGCTTCGCGGTCAAGGGCCAGGACAAGGAGGTGCTACTGCTACTGGTGGGCAGGCGGGCACGGCCGGGATGCACAAATCTGGGGGCTCGAATGTCAACATCACTGCTGCTGCCGCTGCGATGGCATTGCGAATGCAATCTGGTGGGATCGGGGTCCCGCAAGGCGGCATGCAGGGTACAACAGGCTTGAATATGGCTGGCATTCAACGACAACTATCGGGACAGGATGGGAATAAGCCGAATCCCCAGGGCGCTGCGAATATAGCTGCGTTGATCAACGGAATGAGAGGGAATATGGGCGGAATGGGTGGAATGAATGCGGCAAACATGGGAGGTAATATACCTGGTATGGGAGGTTCAGGTGCAGGAAACATGTTCCAGCAGCAGATGGCACAAATGCAACAAATGCAACAGAATCGTTCCGTCTTTGGAGGACCAGGTGGTACGGGTGCTGGGGGTGTAGGAGGAAAAAATTTGAGTATGGATATGATACAGTCATTCATGCATCGCAATGGTCAGGAAGGGCAGGGTGGGGGGCAGAGTGGATAGATAGATTTGTTTGTTTTTGCGGAAACCCTTTCGTCATGCGTTGTTCACTGTTATTCTTGGTTTTGTCCTCGGCTCAAAATTGCATTTACATTATTGCAATCATATTGCAATCATCCTTGCTCGAATCACCACAGATCGAACTGTACAATTCTTACCTCGGGTACAAACGTCTTCGCTTCTGGCCGAATCCTAGAACCAATCAGACGCTCGAGAAGCCCAATTTCTCATGACAAAACCACGTATGACATTGTCTCTCATGAGTCAACAAGCACTGACGATGTCATTTGAATTGAAGGTCTCCTATCCCAACCCATCCTATCCTCTGGCGTTAGTAAGCTGTGGCCTACCACTTAAGACCGTGACAATAAAAGTAATGTCAAGGCAGTTTCTCGAACTGAAGAGGAATGTTTACGTACCCCGCAAGGACCAAGGTGAGCATTGCAAAGATTCATGATTGACATGGCCACCAAAGTAAATCTGTGACCATCTAACAACAGATGAATTCGGGATTATGTACTGATACCGTTACTTTGAATGTATGGAAGTGGAGATCAGTATTTTGAGACATTGTGAGGTGCGTGCTGTTTTCGTGCCGTCCCATACCACAAGTTTCGCTTCAACGCTAATCGGATTATTTGCATTGAACAGTCGCCGAGGGGTATAAATATTGCTTCAAGATGGTATCTTGGACATCCGTTAGAGATGTCAGTTAAGAAGCTCATCCTCGTCATTGGTGCGACTGGTGTCCAAGGAAGAACAGTGATTTCTTCTTTATTGGCACCGCAAGCTGATGGAACCCCATCTCCATGGTCAATTAGAGCACTAACCCGAGACCCAACCAGTGAACGAGCCCAAATCCTCTCCTCTTGGGGGGTCAAACTATTCAAAGGTATGTATCTCATCTTTTTTCGAGTGCGCTTGGCTTTGTGATTCACCCTACCCTTGTTTAGGTCGAATAGACGAGAGCTTGGACAGTATCGCCCCAGCATTTGAAGGATGCTATGGCGTTTATGTCAACATAGACTCTTTTACCGTTGGTCAACGGATCGAAATTTACGCAGGTATCAAGTTGTATGAACAAGCACGTCGTGCGCAAATAAAACATTTCATCTGGAGTGGGCTTGATTATGCTAGTAAGGTTGGTAGTATCAAAGCCTCGTGTACAAAGTTGAAGCAACTTCGACTGACTGCTCTTTTCTTTCTACCTCCAGCTCGGCAATTTTGATCCCAAGTATCGACTAGCTTTCCATTTCGATGCGAAAGGTATCGTCGGCGAATTTCTTCGATCGCAGCCGTCGAGCTCGGACGGAGACTCGTTAACATGGTCGATAATTTCCACTGGCCCATATTTAGAAAACCTTTTCGGCGTAAGTTCTTCGCCGTTCAATTGACTTTCAGTTATGAATTTGAGTATATATCTTTCTAGCCACTTCTGGGTCCCCTGCCAAAGCGCGAGAACGGTGTCTTGGTCTGGGCACTTCCCACCGGAGATGGTCATATCCCTTTGATCAGTCTCCAAGATATTGGTTGGTGGGCCCGGTACACCTTTGATCACCGCTTAGAAACCTCTGGCCAAGAGCTTAAAATTGCGACTGAGATGGCGACCGCTGAACAGATGGTCAAAACATTTACCCGAGTGACAGGGATCCCTGCCATCCACAAACGCATACCTATTGATGAATACCTAGCTACTTATCCCGGTCGCTTCACTAGACCCATGGTAAGCGGAGAGCCAGATGGATATACCATAGGAGACACATATCGTGGGGTGTATACTCTTATGGGCAACGACATCGTAACTCGGGACATGGAGTGGATTAGGCGGGTGCATCCTACAGGACATACACTGGAGAGCTTCATCAAAGAGAAAGGCTTTGATGGAACTCTCAATGCAAATTTCGCGCTTCTCAATGCCTCACACCTCCATGCCGAGACGCAGAGTGGAAAATAATATTTAGAGCTTAGATGACGTTGTTCAGCATTTACTCAGCATATTCCTACCCAAATTACATACGTACTTACTCAGATTCGAATTATTAGATAGAGCTCAAGAACAATGCAAACCTTCGTAAGGACTCAAATGTCTTGCGCGTGCTTCATCTTACGCATATCCGGAATTGAGCAAGGAAACTTGATGTCTACATAACGCCGATCCTGGAAACTGTGCGATGTAGCATCGGTCGCTGTCCCGGGAGGTCTCGGGCTCGTTGAGTCTCAGGCAACTTTACTCCTGCTTTGATTATACCATAGGAGTGTGTAGAAAACGTAGTAGGGACTGCACAAGATGTACATTAGCAAAGTATTTGTACCCCTGGCAAACACACACAAAAACGACCTGTTCAGTACCCCAAATCCCTACTGTTTCCATAATTGGGACCATAGATCGCTTAACTCTTCCTGCAAATGGCGGGCTGAGTCCACTTGTAAATGTTCCCTTCTACTTACTGAAGATCAGAACCTGCAACGAAAAAAAGGGCCAGATATGTATTCATTTCCGAAGTACGATCGGAAAAAAGAATGCACCAGGATGGGTAAGCATACATGTATCGGGGGCATTCGCTTTTCTAACTAGACGGTAAGCTGTATAAGCTGGGTTTTTGTTCTCAAGCAAGTGGGAAGCCGTGATGCGGATGGCTGCTGCAAGCGATATAATATGGTGTATCGCTAGTTCCTCTGATTCAACTTAGACTGATCTCAATTCTTACTGTATACCACATGCAGATCTATGCAGATGTCAATAAACGCTCACTAATATTTAGTCTTCACCTTGAGTTAATTGTGAAGGCCCGCGTGGACAAGGGTTGGTAGGAGTACGCAATTCGGAGTATGTGAGAAATGTGAAGGACATTGTACAACCAAGTCAACTTTACTAAGTAAACATATGCGTCCTTTTTTATTGATTATACTAGCACCTCCCCGGCAAAAATCACGTCGGAAGAAGGAAATCAACTGCCCGCGGCCTGTAAAATGAAGAAATGAGCATGCTATTCACAATCCAAAAGAGATATTGACATTCATTTTCTTTGCCCTGGCCGCCATAAGTTCTCAGGCAGCTCCTCTGAGAAGAGCATTGACGTTCCCTTCTTCACATCCTCTTTGTAAACAATTATCTTTCCTTTCTCCGAGTCAACGACTACACGACAGGATGGCTGAGGCGGTTTCGATTTTCTGGAACCTTGCACAGAAGCTGTCTTTGCAAAGCACTTTGCAAATCCAGACACATAAAACTCGAATCTAGCAGGAGGCTCAGCAAATCCGTCCGAGAGCACCTTGTAAAAACTGTTGCCATAGGTTAAATCATATTGCATATCTGGTTGCCAGAATTCAATTATCCATTTTAACAACTTGTCGACGCAGTTTGGCATGCCTTCTTCGAAATGCTGGGGCGCTCCAGACCCAGCATGATCGTACTGTTCCATGAACTCAATTCTAACACTCTTGGGTTTGACCAGGGAAATGGCAGCCATAGATACAGTCAGCTTGTCGTTTCCAGGTTGTTGGCCTTCAAGCTCAAGAGTGATCGCTGTACCTCGTGCTTGGGGAGGTGTTCTGGAGGGTGTATTGGTTCCATAGGCTAAGTTAGTTTCCATGCTGTCATTGACCTAGGCAAGTAGAAAAACAAGAAAGACATGAGTAGTCCAATTGCAAGAAACAAGTGTCTGAATAGCTCTCACATCAGTCAAAGCTCGTAATACAGGGGGTGTGCGAGATTCAGAGGACAGGTTGGGTGCATAAGATTCAGCTCCGGTGTTGTGAAAGCTACAAGCAGGCTAGTTAAAAGAGACATCATGATATCAATCAGTAAGTCTGCTACCTCGAACATGAGTTTAAGTTCATGCTCACAGCTACAGGGGCAGGGGCAGGGGCAGCATAGGCGGCAGAGATGAGGGCAAGGAGAAAGTAGGCAGGAACGATGCGCATATTGTAAATCCTAGGATTTTGTGACAGCAATTCTTTGTTCTCGTATGGATGAAGACGATATGACGAGAAGGTCAAAGGTGGTAGACAGCAAGTGCAATTAAGGAATAGAGCATGGAAGGAGAGTACTAGCTCCTAATTCTTCTCCCGGACAGTGAGAATGCAGTTGATCAGCAACTTATCGAAACCGGGAGTATGAAGGCAGATTTTGTTCAATATTCTATGACCTCTATCGATTCTCATAAGGTCTCCGACATGTGGTTAAACCATTCAGTTCTTTGATCTACTGATCTTTTGGTAGTAGTATTGACCTTGTTGTTTATGGTCTACAAATATCTGATCTCTGCTGTGGACGACCTACCTCCATTTCATTGCAACAAGTTGTTTGCTTTGCGTAAACCTAGTATTCCCTTCGGGATACCTGACCAGCTAGTTCAATAGCATCAATCGTTGCTGACAATTACCTGACCAACAACTTCAGCATGCATTATCCGATGATTTGCCAGTACGTTTCCAGTAGCCTTCCACTTTGCATTAATTTTTCTATATGCTATGTATCTCACAATGTCGATTATCTCATAAATAATACCTTGACCAGTTTGAATAACTTTGAGCTTTTCTTTCCCCAAGCTTGGACTCCAGATCATGGACCGCATCCCCGGAAATAGCAATGAAAACAATCCAAACAATGACCAGATAGCCAGCCTGTTACAGTCTTTCATGGTCATGCCAAATGCCCAGGCGTTGAGTCAAAATCAGTATTCTCCAATGGTATGTTCATTTTTGCTGCTCTATATTGTATGTCTAGATTTCAAGATCGTCATCAGGCTCTCCTGCTGTCACAGGCGCTCTCACAAAATATACCCACTCAGGCTGCATTACCCCAGGAATTACCTTCTGCTCCATCCTCCATGCCAATTCCTACTCCGACATCTTTGTTTAACCAAAGTTCACCGTCTCCACCCACATCTCAGCAGAATCCAGTACCAATTCTAATGCCATTGACTCCATACTCAGCAGCATGGTCTGCACCAAGCCAGATACAACCTTCAGCTTCTTTGCCAGTCCAGAACACTTCTTCTGCACCTATGTTGATCCATGCACATCCTCTTCCCCCTCCAAGCCAGCAATCTCTTTCTGCCACTCTGTGTCCTATGCGTATACCAGAATCTTCATTGAGTTGGACATCAACTGCCAATATTGAACCCCAGCCTTTGTCTTCATCCATTCAAGCTATAGGATCGGTACAGCCTGGGAATGGACTTCCTCCCCCTCCTCCCCCTTGTCAACCATATACTACGATGCAAGGGTCAACTGGTACCAATGAATATGGACAGATCACAAGCTTACAGGGACACCCTCGTATCACAGTAGCTTCTGGTTTTCCTGCTCTCATTGCTATCCAACGCACTAATAATAATTGACTTGACCATGCTTCCCATTCACTTCCTTGTAATGCACAAAAAGAAGAGAAACCTCGTGAAAAGGCTATCCATCCACCCAGTCTTGCCCGCAGAGATCAAGGTCCAAATATTGAGGACTGTATCAATATAGCTGTAGGAGGAGTAGAAGTCATCACTATTGATGTACTAGTTTATCTTCCTCTTCCACCAAAGGCCATCATTAACGT
>MU823893.1:0-15071 GCA_027921425.1 Lentinula novae-zelandiae | reverse complement strand
TACAAGGGCACCGATCCCTCAAGATTACCCATATCTTGAAATTTGGCTACGGCTTAGGTCTGCATAAGCAAAAAATTTCACAAAGAAGAATGAGTTCGACTAATACCAAATGCCCAAAGATCAATTTGCGATTATATTATGGAATTAGAGATACATATTCCACCGCAAGGAGAAGAACTCGGAGGAGGAATAAAGACTTGTGCATTTGTGCACACTGTGCGCCACTTTATCAGCCAATATCTTAAGCGACGTCAAGTATATTGCCCAAAAAATTTCACTCGAAAAAAAAACTTGTAATTGAGTTGGACTACTAAGTGAGTTCAGGTGACACAAACCGGCCCGAGACACCGATACCGCTGTTTTACTCGAACGACGATGGATGGCTTTAGAGCTGCTCCGAATTCCAAGTTCAATAGTACAGAATTGTACCGTGTACTCCTGCTTATATATAAGTAGAGCAGGCTCCCCCACGCTGGGGATTTACATACTCGATGTGAGTGATTTACTTCGATAGTACATGCCGCAATGACGAGGCTCCTCCAGAATCAGTGTAAAGCAGTGTTTGACACTGTCTGGAATGTATGCATACAGATAAAGTCCTAAGGTGTCCTCGCGACCCTCGCAGCCGCTTCGAAGCTGGTCATAAGTTCAATTCAAGCTTCTCAAAAACCCTTCCCAAGCCAATCATGTATCATAAAAGGTAGAAGTGCTTTCGCTGCAGAATGTCCCGGGGGTAGCTTCTCCTAAAATGCGCCACCGCGACGCCAGCATTCGGGTCTGTTCTGCGAAATTACTATCATCACCAGGGAGCCTCCCGGAGAGATAGTTCGTTTTGATCTTTCAAGTTTGAACGCATTCAATTCGAATTAGCAAACCTGCTTTTTTGGTCCATCTGCACCTTCGATAGATTGCTCAGAGGTCTATCATTCCAGAGGGAGGATCTCGCTTGACCTCTCAAGCCATTGGGTTACGCAAATATTCATGACACCAGAATTGTCTCGGACTATCGAAGTGTTTCTCTCATCATTGCTTCCTGCTTTGCCCCTGTGTCGCCCTATCATTATCATGTCTTATCATTAGGGCCGGCAATGGCATGCTCTCAGATCAGTTTATAAACCGCCTTCATCGATGCAAAAAATTCCACTTCACGTCTTCTTCCCAGTACAATGCATCGCCCTACCGTCTTCGTCGTGGCCGCAGTTTTGTCGGTAACCGTGCGCGCCCACATCGCTGCGTATAATAAGGGAATGTACTGCATCAACGTGAGCTTTGTTCTACTACCTACTTGCGCTCGTCGTTAATCCGCCCCCTCGATTGGCGTTAGGGATCTACTGGGAACAATCAGAACTCCGACGACCCTGTTGTTCCTATGTACCAACTGCCATTTGATCAGTGGTGGAGTGCGCATTTTATCAGACCATCGTCTTTCAGCTGTCATAACCTTTTTTTTCATTTTCTAGTGCACGCTTCCAACGGGGTATGTGTCAAAAACCATTCAAACAATATTACCTTCAACACTTCCAATCCAGTGCGATAAACGACCTCCAAATTCAGGAGATTTTATGACATTGTAAGAACCAGCGCCGCATACCGACAACTGATCTGACCCTACACGATACTTAGACCTGCGGGATCATCCGTCGTCCTTGAACTCGCAAGCAATCAGGCGTTTTCGTCGTTATCATACGGTGGCAAGCTCACAAGTGACTGGCCCAACGGCCACAACTATTCAGACAGCCTTGTGCGTGGCTCTCTAATATACCACAACTTCTCGTCGCTCATTAGTAACAGCATAACGCAACTTGCATCACCGCTCCAAATCGTTCGTATCATTCTTCCGTGTCGTCTGCACTTCCTCCAAACTCACGACAACTGACCAGTGCATACCCAAAATAAATCCATGGCCGCGGGCACTGCTCTCGCTATCTCGTATGAAGTAAGGCCCACCTTAAGGTTCTGACTCGACAATAATTATATCCATCTTCAGTCTGATATAACCAAAGTAACACCTCAAAACCTCGTCGTCATTAGCGTTGCCTATAAGTGCGGACCCTTTATCTCGAGTCCCGTCGTTGCAGTCTCAACTCTCCTCCTCACAGCACTCCGTTCAAACGTCTGACTTCGTACGACATTCCTGCTGGCCTACCTGCCTGTCCTGCAGGAGGATGTATCTGTGGTGTGAGTTTGTTTCCCCGTTTGCCACAATTGTCGTTGAAATTTTCCCTTCCTCGCGCAGTGGGGTTGGGTGCGTTCACTATATCCTTTTTCGCTTATGGCGGCACTGATCAATCTAATACACTACTAGATCCCAAATGGGTGAGGTCTCATAATCCTACTCTATATTTTGATTTACTCACCCCCTTCCTTTTCGAATATTTGTCTCAGTTGCGGCACGCCAAATATGTATTTTTCACCCAGTCGGTGCCAGGTCACAAACCCTGGCAAGAAGGTCTTAGGAAAGCCTAAACCTCCTGTATGGTGTGAAGGCAATTCATCCGCCTGTGTCTCAGGGCCGAAGCAGATGCTTTATTGGAACCAGGCAAGCGGGAATAATATCGCCGTATCAGGGAAAGACTTGTCTGGAAATGCGAAGAGCCCTGCGTACAATGCCAAGTGCGGGTTCGTGGATGGTGAGCCACTTAAAAAAAGTGTCGCATATGCAATGCTGACAGTAAGAATAGGTGCTCAAAACGACATTTTTGTTAGCAGGTGAGTATAGAAACCACTATCTTTTCCAGAATTAAATGCCGACCTATCAGTTCCAAATCAACGTTGTCTACAAGAAAAACGCGGTCAGGCGGCAACGAAAAAAATGGCTTTGCGTCAAGCCCAGAACATGTTGTTGATGATTGTCGTCTCGGACGGTGGGCCAGAAAAAATTGATGATTTAAGACCGTGGAACATGAAACATGGAACATTCATGGTGATGAATTAGACGAATATACGACTCTTCCGTTTACGACTTCAAATAGTGGATTTTCACGCACTTCTATGTACAATCGATGTCAAATCTACAATGCACAATGGCTACGATATTTTGGACTCCCTTGAAATTTGTACTTCAAGGATCTGTTACGATTGTTAAATTAAGTACCTTGGCAAGCTTTTGCTTTTGAAAACCACCGAGGCGTAGGTGTAGCAGCATCATCTTCAATTTTCACCAATGCATCTGAGTCAGAGAAATTTTTCTATGTTCGACTTAGCAGCACCCATAACAACGATCTCAAGCGTGTCATTGCATTTCAGGTAATGAATGTGGCTGTTTGGCTGTTCACACTTCGTGAACTCTTCATGCGCACTGCATTACATGTGTACAACTGATAATATTTCTCAAAGTCGATAGTTGAGGCTGCAATCGTGTCAATTACACGACTCACAAGAACGAGGATTTATTTTTGAAGAGAACCTCAGTAGAATCAATAAAAGTTGGTTTGAAGTTCTAACCCGGGCGATGTTTGGCGTTACGATCTCACTTGAGGTACGCCCTTGACAGAGTTGTGGTGGACTTATGCTTATGGCGCGTCTTCAAGGCTCAGGATCATAGTAATGGTGGCTACCGCAGCGACTGAGTTACAGATCTTATGATTTGAAAGCTCCCGCCACTCAGGCCCAGGCTCAATTGTATGATGAAGACCCCCGGGTTTGCTTGTCGAGTTCTGTCGAGACGCACCATTCAAACGTCAAAGCGAGCGCTCCTGTGTATGTAGTCGTTCGCAGGTTTAGAAGCACAAAAGTGAGGCAGAAAACGCCGGAATTAAACACTGTAAATGAGTCTGAATAGGTCGATTGGTTGGCTGCTGATTTTCTTCCAGAGTGGGTTTCTTTCAGGTACATTGATAAATATCTTATCTCTACCATCATGGGCTTGGCTATATACAGTGAGCAGACGCGTCGGGTTTCAATGACCGTTTCATCATCTTCTCGTTGATGGTTCAAGATATCGAACGCACAACAAAGCTAACAAAGTGTGGTTGAAAAGCTACATGGGTGAGAGGAAGAGTAACGAGAGACGAGCGAATTCTGCTCCAAGGTCGCTATGCCAATCTGGTGCCTTCTTGACGAGAAGTCGAGTATTATCTAATACCATCAAAATCACTTACGATGCATCTGTGCAGCGCTATAAATTGCACCGCCCATCAAAAGTTGAAAATTATATACACCCGTTGGAATCCGTTCTCCTCCCTCTCTTGTTCCGCCCAGTCAAGACTTTTTCTCCATCTCCCCCCGCGCCTTCCGAAACCCTTTATCTTTTTCGGAGGCAGTACACATTCGTTTTAAAATCCATAGCCCATATCTTCTACCTAGTCAACCCTTCCCCTAGATACCACCATGCGATCTACTGTTATAGGGTTAGCCGTTGGTTTGTGGGCTTCTACTACAAATGCCCATTTGGCCGTCTTTACGAAGGGAATGTGGTGTTTGAATGTGCGTCTTTAAGTCGCGTTCGTTTGCGTGTTATAACTGACTCGAAACAAACAGGGCGCCGAAGGAAACAACCTCAACTCAGATGATCCTGTTACTCCCTTGTACCAGCTCGCACAATCGCAGTGGTGGTGTACGTTCTTTCCATATTTGCCATTATTCTTTCTCATGTTCTTTTCTTCTTTCCTTCTCAACGTAGTCCACGCTGTCAACGGTGTCAGTATTATATAACTCATATTCAGCTCAATTATCTCAGTCGTCTATAGTGCAATAACCAACCCCCTGCTGACGGTGATATCCTGACCTTGTACGTTTCCCTAATTCTCTACTGTTCCGCAGCATTTCTATAACTTTTTACAGGCCTGCCGGTGAAACAATCACCGTCGAAATCGCCGCAAATCAAGGCGTAACTACCCTCTCGTTCGACGGACAATACGTTAGTGACTGGCCTGATGGTCATACCTATGCCGACGACTACGTGTGTTATTATTCCCCTGCTTTTTTTTTAAACATCCACTTTTTCTCAACGATTTTCCCTTAGAACGTTCCAACTTGCATCACCACCCCTAACAGTCAGTCAAAATGATCTTCATCGGACGGCTTTTGGGTTCTAATTCGATCATTAGTGCATACTCAGAATCAGTCCATGGCAGCGGGTACCGCACTCGCTATTGCTTACGTCGTGTGTTTGATTCTCGAGTGAACTCCTTTAAATCCTGCTTACCTCCTCTCCTACAGTCTGACGTCGCTGATGTTACTCCTGAAAACCTTGTTGTTTTCTCTGTTACCTACAAGTGGGTATCCCCACAAGCCGCTCCATATATTCGTACTGAGTTCATTCATTGGCAGTACTCCTTGGAAGCGTTTGACCACGTATGAAGTTCCTGCCAACATGCCTGCGTGCCCTGAAGGAGGATGTATCTGTGCTGTAAGTTCGAGGCCGTTTCTTGCGACTTCATTTCGCTTACTGCTCTTCAGTGGGGTTGGGTACGTTACAATAAACATCATGGTCATGATGTAAAGACTAATCGAACTGTTAAACGGCGTGATGCATAGATTCCCAACGCGTGAGTATCGTACTGATCCGCTACTGTCTTCTTTGTTTAAACGTATTTTACTGAAATTGTCTCCGAACCTTCAACAGATGTGGTGAGGCCAACATGTATTTCGAAGGAATCCGATGCCAGGTTACACCGGGAAGCGACCCTAAGCCTCTCGGAACTCCTAAAGCCCCTGTATGGTGTGAAGACGACACCAGCGCCTGCGTAACTGGTCCCAAGCAAATGTTATTCTGGCATCAAGCTAGCGGTGACAACATTGAGGTCGATGGTCTTGATCTGGCAGGAGAGTTCAAGAGCCCGGGGTACAATGCCAAGTGTGGTTTCTCCAACGGTGAGATCGATCGTTTGAATTACGCTTTATGCAGCACTCATTTCTGTAATTTAGGTGCCCAGAATGACATCTTCGATGACTCTGGCACAGTCTCCTCTTCGCCCTCATCCACCAGTTCCTCATCTACTAGTGCTGCCGCCACAACGTCTGCTTCTACCAGTGCCGCCGCCGCCGCCGCAATCACTTCCGCAGCCGGCGATGTTGCAGTGAACATTGCTAATCCTAGCTCTGCTTCAGATGACTCTGCGTCTTCTTCGACTGATTCATTGACTACGGCTACTGACTCGTCCACTTCTTCCACTGATGCCTCGACTACGGCCACCGACTCGTTGACGTCTTACACTGATGCCTCCACATCTGCTACTGACTCGTGGACCTCCTCTTCCGACACTTGGACTTCTTCGTCGACGGAATCGTGGACTTCAACCACCGATGCTACACCATCTACTACCTCTGATTCGTCTACATATGTCGCAACATCCACGGATGTCGCAGCTGCGGCTGCAGTTACGACTTCGACTTCCTCCGATGGACGCCGGTGCAAACGCAGAGAACCGCATGTTGGAAGGCGCGACTTGAACCACAGAGCTGCGTCAGTCCATCGCCGAAATGCCTACAAACACCACGAGCTCCATTAAATTGCGAGTGTTTACCAATCTACGGGTGGGGTGGATATGCTGAAGTACTAGTCATTGCTTTCTGGTGGAACGATCTATCCGACGTGCAAGCAAGCACCAATCAACAAAATAACTCCACTCATTATAATGATATCTCTCGTTTCAACTTCTTTTTTCTCGTCATTCGCTCGTTGTTTGTCTTGCTTGCTGATATTACGTGCCTATTTTCTACTCTTCTTTCTTTCTTTTGCTCAGTCTTCTCTCATAACCCTTGGCTCTTCGCATTCCCTTCAACTTTGCGAAGGTTGACATCGTTATCCTCCTACCCTCTCCCTTTCTCGTCATCCCAAGGTCATTGGATAGAACGATAGTCGAGGCTGGGGCTCTACGCGCTGCTTGCGGCCATTTTTCTTCTTTCTGTTTCGTGGTTTCTTCTGCCTTGGTCTTCTCGAGCTCGACGTGTATCATACCTTCCCTCTGGAAAGTTTGTCGATTAGCCTGCGGCCTAGATGGTCAGGTCGGTCAACTTGGTGTCTAGATCTAATATGCATCTCTTCGTTTATTTACAGTTAGCCTTAGGTTAGGTTAGTCAATAAAGGAATCGAACATATACCCTGTTGTTGTTACGATTCCTGAGTTCGGAGACAGCTGCTTTTAGCATACTACCGAGATACCCTCATTTTGTGAGAAAACTTGGATGATATGTTGTATGCAGGAACCGAAATACTGATACAAAGTGATACATTATTACATTGATAGGCCACATCTGTTCTTTCAACTTCATAACTCAGGTATTTCGGTACCTATGTACATACATGTCATCCAAGTTTTCTTGCAAAATGAAGGGTATCTCTGTAGTAATGCTAAAAGCAGCTGTCTCCAAACTTATATATTGATTAGAAATCACAACAACAACAGGGTATATATTCCATCTGTTCTTTCAACTTCATAATTTTAGAAATCAAGGGAGTCCAGAATTCTCAAATCAGCTTCTGGAAAGCAAATTGGATAGTCCATCTCAAAAGAAGGTAGCACCGAGATGTCATTGTTGGAACCCGTCGGGACCTGATGAGTTAGCTCTGCGAGTGGGCTTAGCAGGTTGGATTGAGAAGTAGCCTGAGGCAATGGTGGATGCAGTACATCCGGAATCATCTGTGTCGGGTAATTTTGAGGAAGTTCGTTCGGCTCGTGATAGGCCTGCGAGGGTTCCGCCGACAAATCCGAGCAAAACAACCCGAGAGGCTGTGACTCCGAGAGGAACTCTTGCAAAGGCCATGAAGAGTTTGAGCGAAACAGGGAAGCACCTTGGGATGATAGTCCCGATAATTCGGTAGCCCTTTGACTTATCGAGGACGATGAACCCTCTTCGAATAACGTGCCCGAAGAATAGGAACTTGAAGGAATGCCCTGTTTTGAGTACCGCGATTGATACATGTCTGATCCATGCTCATTGTAGGGATAGTACGGATTCGGTTCGCTTGGCCACTGCGCAGTAGGACATATGTCTCCTATTGAAGGATCCCAGAAACTTGTTGAAGAGCCCGAAGCGTAGAGAGAAGGGTATGTCATGGTGGACTGGGAGAAGGAAGGCGGGGTATAGGTTGATGAAATAGCCGATTGGGCATCGGGATACAATGGGAACCGACTAGAATATGGAGGTAGCGTCGGTGGATGAGAAAATTCACCCAGGAACGAGGAAGAAGATTGGGGGGCTGAATGGTAAGCAGAAATATCACTTTGAGTCCCGTCTACTACCGGCCGTTTGTTCCGCCTATAGTTCGATGAGGTCGCTTGTATGGTGCTGATCATTGTATCTTGGGAAGAGGACACTCCTCTGACTGCGCGGCTTGGCCGTTTTTGGGGACCTGGAAGGAGGCTCATTACATCAGGAAGATAAAGCCGAAACAGGACTGAACAAAAGGGCTTACGTGGTTTAGACTTCGACCGTATGATGGGTAAAGAGGTTGGTGAAGAAATATGCCTCTCCGCTCTTTGACTCCGTTTCTGCTTTGTAGCGGTATTTCTGTGGTCATACCTGTAGTTCGGATATATCTCTCGGTGGAGATTCTGTAACGTTTCGGAAAGGGCTTTCATACAGATTTGAAAATTTGGCGGTGCTTTCTTGAATTCCCCCACTGGATATCGTGGTTTCTTTCGGAAGAGCAGCCGCCAAAATGAATGCATAAGGAATGCATCATTGGGAGGCCTGTTTGGAACACTGGATGGGCTCTTGATAAGTTCTCGCGTCCACTTGATCAGATAGAACGCGACCCCAATCTTGATTATTTCGGAGGGCCTATCTTTGAATTTTCCTTCTTCAGTACATTGAAGGTGGGGGATATCGGTTTTTGAATAGTGGAAGAGATAGTTATCCAAATCCGTCGAGTTACAGTGTAGCCCAGTGGCGAGACGCATGCGTACCTCATTTTCGTCGAATTCGTCGGACTCGTAGTTATAAATGCCGAGGAGCTTTGCGAGGTTCTTCAAAAGTTCTTCATCAGCGTTACTCATGGGCAGACGAGGAAGAAGACATGTGAGGTAAACTCCATAAGCTAATTGTTTTAAACGAACCAAGAGTGGGAATTGATTGTTCGTGGAACTCGGTGTATGTTTTTATAGGTTCCCGGGTACACGATTTAGCAAGACCTCTACAGCTAGATTATTGAAAGGTGAGTGAAGGTTGAGTCAGTCTACCACTGCCTTCCAGTGGGCTAAAGAATAACATCTCCAAATCGTCTTTACATACTTCTCGGCGGATGTCCAATGCAGGAAGTTATGCAGATTCTGTGGCGCGCGCATTGAATGAGATCTTGGTACGATGAATAACAGTGTATGCATTTGCGGGTTCAATCCGGTGAGTCCACAGATCCAACGATACGATGTGGAGACACGCTGCAGCATCTTCCAAGTCCAAAGGGTATCACGAAGTATCATCCTGACAGTGTACCTCCGCGTCTGATATACGTGGCGTGTTATTAGGATGTGAGTCACCGTGTGGCTAACTTACGCATCTTCTTCGAACAGGTGGCTGAGCGGTACAAGGTTAGCTAGTATCAGTGATCTGACGCGCGCGCAGTAACAAGACAAGGAATTAACGGAGAAGTGGGTCAGATGAAGAGAAAGACATACCGTAGTAGATACCGTAAGGTTTCACTCGTTCCACAGCTGTGATTCTTTCTGCAGGCCCGGGGTTATCACGATAGGCAAGTAGTTTTGTGATCTGGTGAATGGTTTGGAAAGTCCTAGCCGTTGATAGTCTGACGATAAGTAATTGCCTAGTACTTAGTTGAAGCACGAAGGAACATATTGAAATTCGTCAAGATTCAAGAGTCAAAATGCTTGTCACGTGTCATAATATTTACTTGACGAATTCACCTAGATGATCTTAGTAGATGCATTCACGAAATATTTATCGCAATGAAATTGACTTTGCTGAACTTTCGGCTGTGTACCCGCCTTTGAGGAAGTAGTAAGCTGCTCTTGTTCATCTCCTAACTCCTTTTTGACTCAGGTCAGCATCGACAAGGCTTCTAACCCGCACAAAACAATTGATTTCAAAGATCAGGATGCCCAGAGGTATGGGTTTTGCTGAAATATCCAATGCAATGTGAATCGGCTCAAGAACTTGTAGATGCTTAACTGAAGCCTTGCTTCACCGTGATTTCAAGCTGAAGATACGTCTTCCGCCTGACAGACTTTGTCCTCCTGTGCGTCCTGAATTCTTCTCCCAATATTCCCCAGCTCTTAGATAGAGCTAACACAGGTCCCAAATAGGTTTTTTCTGACTTCGTATTTAATCTTGCCAGTAGACTGAATCTTTTTCAGACTCAACTATATCCTGTGGCTCCAAGATATCACCCTTGCCTCGCGCTACATGGACGAACCTAATACGCAGTCGATCGTTCTGGGCATCGACATGTGAGACACACTGCTCGCCACAACGCCCAGATCTAATCAAGGGCTTTTAGAGGTACAGGCGCTTCAGCTATCTATCCACTATTGGCATGTTCGTTGGAGAAATCATGGGAATTTGTCGTTTCCGGTACGCACAAGCTAGTGTATTCTCATCTTCGTGTTAGCCTTCTCATGACTCCTGCAGAAATCGATCCATCTTCGTTCGTAACTGCCAGGCAGAATATTTCAACCAATGAACTCGATGACCGTATTCAAATCATACAATCTCATGCAGCTGTGCCGATTCTGCTACCTTTGCACCTCGATAAAGAAAGAAGGTGCGCTCCGCTCTTTCCATCGTTTGTTTTAGAGTCTAACTTCTTGAATGTAAGATTCGATTTTACTATGTGCAACCCGCCATTCTACAGCAGCTTTCAGGAAGTCATTCAATCGGCTGAGGCCAAACAATATGGACCGAACGCCGTTTGCACTGGCGCAGAAATTGAGATGATCACCTCTGGGGGTGAATCCGCATTCGTCGGCAAAATGGTCATAGAAAGCTTGGACATTCGGGAAAGATGCAAGTGAGTTCTGTGAAACTGTTTCCCTTCTCATTGCTAAACATTCAGTAGATGGTATACTTCAATGCTCGGGAAATTGTCATCAGTAGCAGAAGTGGTGGATATACTGAAATGTCACTCAGTGCGAATCTGAATTCTAGTTGCATCTTTCGACTCTGACTCGGTTAATATGTTTCTAGATCGATAACTACATCATTATGGAGTTTGTGCAGGGCCAGACTCGCCGCTGGGCTGTGGGCTGGTCATTTTCCGATACACGATTACCAGATGTGCGCTTTGTTTCCGATTACGAACCGTCATTGGGTAGTCTGACTTCTGCCTCTTAGACCATCTCCCGTATCCAGAATCCGAATCCAACCATATCGAAATACCTACCTACTCACAATACGATACTACAACCTGTAGTATCTGTCTCCAGAGGATCGTTATGCGAAAGACTTTCAAGTATACTGTCTTCCGTTGCCCATATTCATATTCGATCCCAGAGTGCTCTCAGTGTAGGAGCCCCCGCTGAGACCAATGGCATTCGTCGCGGGCCGAATCTTGGATACCTCGTATCCGTTCAGGAAAATACCTGGTCACGAAGTGCTCGTCGACGAAAAAAGCGACGTGTTGATGACTTGGAATCAAACGTAGGGCCTGACCGTCAAAACATCGCGGCAGCTTCTGGTGAACGACTAGCTTCATCACATATGGCTTGTTCTATAATGGTCAAAGAGTCTTTCAAGAATACAAATTTTGCTTTTGGAGCAAAAGAAGATCAGGATTCAAGTTTGCAGGATTTCATCGTTGAGTTCACTTGGAGAAAAGGACAAGTTCGAGAGCTCTTCGATAGTTTTTGTAGTCATGTCAGCAGGAAGGTCGTCACTTCAACATGGTCTTAGCACTTGCTATGCACCGGTGAATGATGTTCGTGTTGTGGGGCCTGCGGAAATACATCATCTCTGTTACTGTTGGTCTAAACTGTCTTTTTTAATTGTCGCTTGTTACTATTGCCCCCCTAGAAGTGGGTCATTTGGGTGTTCTAGGCTGTAATACTTATCTTGACCGGTAACTTCAATGTATGTTATATAGAGTAACATCGAGCAATGCTCTCGGCACAATTCCAGTGTAAATGAGGAGTGGAATGAGAAACAGTGGATAAATCGTGGAGTAGGCGGGAGGGTCGAGCTTCAATTTTGTTTTTGATCATTCTAACACTCGGTCCGGCGGATTCTCAGGGTGACAAGTTCCATGAGAAAATCACATTTTACAGTGTCCACTGTAAATTCCATTCAATAGCACAGTGTCTCAGCCTCAGCATCAAGTTAGTACACCATAGTAGACAAGGAATTAAGCCTTCGAGGCCAATGTTGTATGAAGTCTGAATGAAATTCTGATAGGCCTATTATATAAATAAGTCTAAGATTTTATGCACCCCAGTGAGATACTTGGGGATGTTAAGATAGACTCAGTTGGTAGTAAATCAACTGTAATATTGATGATCTGTACCTGTTAAGATAGACTATTCTACATTAGGATTGTGTTCATACAGATATCTAGTGGGCTCACCTCAGTTGGTTGTAAATCAACTTGTTAAGATTAATCTTGTCAGCGACTGGTTCTAGTGACAGGTATCACCAGGTATCACACTTCTGTTAAGATCATGTACACCATGAAGCTGTGCCAGAGGCCACAAGGTGTCTAAGGGCGGAGTGTTGAATGGGACAGTAGTGAAGTTAATTAACAACACTGCCGCTACGCCGTTAGTCCCCGGAGATCGAGAGTATAGAAGTAGAGGACAAGGAGCAGCCAAGTCGGAGCGGTGGTAGCGCCAATGACGAGGAGTGAACCAAAGAACGTTGAAGTCCTAGGGCCAAGTAAGATAGACTTCAAGGCGACGAGCCTGAAGACTTAAGGATGAGAGACGAAGATCTAAGGTGATCTAAGTTGGAGAGTGTCAAGCCCATGCCTCGGTACCCCGCTCCACTGCTTGGTATCCCGAGATCTACTCTTTATTGTAATCTTCTCCTTATTGTTCTTTCTCACTACACGAACCCTTCCATCCTTTAGTCTGGCGCTCCATCCCGATGCGCCGATCCGTAGATATAAATACTGCCTGTACTATACTGTAGTTCCTCAGTTTAATTATCAACCTAGATTATCCTCTCCAACTTAGATCAACTTAGATCGTCCTCTCTCATCTTTAAGTCTTCAGGCTTGTTGCCTTGAAGTCTTCCTTACTCTGACCTTAGGACTTATAAGTTCTTTGGTTCGCTCCCCGTCATCGGCATTACCGCCGCTCCAACTTGGCTGCTTCTAGTTCTCTCCTTCTCTATCCTCGATCTCTGGGGACTAACGGCGTAACGGCAGTGTTGTTAGTAACTTCACTACTGTCCCATTCGACCCTCTGCCCTTAGACACCTTGTGGCCTTTGGCACGGTTACACGATGTACATGATCTTAACACTTTCCGGGTAAGCCGAGTCATTGGCACAACAATATCACTATAATTATAAATGAAACAACAATAGAAGTTTGCGAAACCCAGGAAGGACTGAATGTCCTTAACCTTCCTTGGAACAGGCCATTCGGTGTGTACTTTCTCTTTGGACATAGTCAATCCGTCAGGAGAAAGAATGTAACCCAAATACTCAATGGTATCCATACAAAACTTGCATTTATCAGGATTGGTGTAAAGCCGATGTTTCCGTAATCGCTGAAGAACTTTCTTGACCTGTTCTCGGTGTTCCTCCGGGGTATTGGAGTAAATCAGAATGTCATCAAGATAGACAATGACACAAACATCTAGCATGTTAGAGAAGATGTCATTAACAAAACATTGGAAAGCAGCAGGAGCATTTGTAAGGCTGAATGGCATAACCTTCCATTCGTAGGAGCCATATTGGGTCCGAAAGGTGGTTTTCCATTCATCACCTTCTGCAATTCTGACTAGATGATAAGTGTGAGCGAGGTCCAATTTGGTATAGATTTTAGCTGGTTTTGGAGCATCGAGGAGGTCCGAGATCAATGGCAAGGGATAGCAGTCCTTCTTGGTGATGCAGTTGAGACTGCGGAAGTCCACGCAAAGCCGAAGTTTCCCGTCCTTCTTAGGAACAAAAAGTACCGGAGCGCCGTGAGGCGAAGAAGATGGGGTAATGGCACCAGTAGCCAGCTGTTTGTCAATAAAGTCTTTGAGGGAAACAAGCTCCTTTTCAGAAAAGGATAAATTTGACCGAGAGGCAGCGAAGCACCTTCTTCCAAGTCAATCTTCAGGTCGTAAGGTCGGTGTTCAGGTAATGAATTTGCAGTTGTCACAAAGCGGCAGCGGCGGAGTGACTAAGCGGAGCAGGGAGGCGGAGCGACTGAGCAGAGTGGTAAATGCAGAGCGGCTAAGCGGAGCAGAGATGGACTGGTCCCAAGGTAATGACAGAGTTATATTAGTATCGTAGTTGTAAGTACTAGTAAGTAAGCACGTACCTGGTCCCAAGATAATGACAGAGAGGTCAAGATAAGGGACCAGGTAGTGGGGGCTGGTGTTAAGATCATGTACACCGTATAATCGTGCCAGGGGTCACACAGTGTCTAAGTGCGGAAGACGAGTGGGACAGTAGTGAAGTTATTAACAACACCGCCGTTACGCCGTTAGTCCCTGGAGATCGAGAGTATAGAAGAGGGAGTCTAGTAGCAGCCAAGTCGGAGCGGCGGTAACGCCGGTGACGAGGAGCGAGCCAAAGAACTTATAAGTCCAAAGGCTATAGAGAGAGTACTTCAAGGCGATGAGCCTGAAGACTTAGAGGAGCACAGAGTTAAGGAGGGAATCTAAGTCGGATGAGAGATCTAAGTCGATAATTAAACTGAGGAACTACAGTAGCGTACAGGCAGTATTTATACCTACGGAACGGCACATCGGTGCGGAGCGCCAGACTAACTACTAGGAGCTATACGTGTAGTACCTGCAGGGTAAAGTAAAAGACAATAAGGAGAAACTAGAACGGAAGGGTATGTGTAACGAGAAAGAACAATAAGGAAGAGATTACAATAAACAGTGGATCTTCGGAGTACCGAGCGGCGAGATGGAGGCCCGAGGCATGGGCTTAACAGCTGGCTTTATATACACAATCCAATCTGCGAGAACTGACGATGTAATACTGTATAGTTTGAGAATAAAGAAGGTGGCGGAAGCC
>MU823892.1:0-15109 GCA_027921425.1 Lentinula novae-zelandiae | reverse complement strand
GGTGAGAAAAGGAAAATGATAGGGGCTACGTACTTCATGACAGACCTCATCAAGTGCGTCTCCTTGCGTTGCTTGAAATATGCTCTAAGTCGCATTTCAGAGCCACGAAAAAAGTCGTGCGAGGTGTCTACCAAGGTGTAACTAGAGCTCGATGTTCGTCTCCGGTGTTTTTCAGTCGAAACTATGTCTGATCTCTCGCCTATGTCAGAACCTTGCTGCCGAGACTACAATCTATCTCTCGACAAGACACCCTGGCTACACTATCCTTGCAGCCTGCATCACTCTTATTTCTTACATCGCCGGCACAAATGGGTATTCAAATGGTTTTGTGCTAATACTTTGGGCACACAATACTACTGCACGATATGTCAACCAAGGTGATAACAAGCATCCTGGGGCTTTTGCTATCTATCTCGAACCTTGGCATGTTGATATCTTCGCGATGATAGATTTGAGGAAGAATTATGGCAAGGAGGAAGTACGTGTTCATGATTTATTCTATGCTCTATGGATTCCGGATCTCTTGTACATTTTTACGCGCCATTTTTAATTTACGATTGTGTAACCGTCTTCGCAGTATGAAACAAGTGAAACCCCTGGTCTTCATGAGGTTTATGGAGATGACTGCGAAGTCCTCTACAAATGCTATGAGTGGGAAGGTTGCGCCACAGAAACCATCCCTGCCCAGAAATTGTGGTATCACATTTTGGAAGGTCAGATTGAAACTGGGAACACTTTTATGCTGTATAAGGATGCTTGCAATGGTATGTCATTGAGCTTACTGGATCTGCCTTCAGTTGAGAACCTTTTCAGCCAAATCTAACCAAAAGAACCTCGGAGTCATCAAATCATCCAATCTTTGCACCGAAATTGTCAAATACTCTTCTCCGGATGAAACTGCTGTCTGTAATCTTGCTTCCCTTGCTCTTCCAACCTACATAGTGAAGGATGCATCTGGAAAACCATTCTCCGACTTCCAGAAACTCCATGATGTTATGAAGACGGTTCGCTTTCAACCTCAATTGCGTCATTGATCGCAACTACTACCCCATCCTTGAGGCCCGTCAATCTAACATGCATAACCGTCCCATTGGCATCAGTGTTCAAGGTCTCGCTGATGCCTTTCGACTAGCCCAAAGCCAAGGAACTCAACAGAAAAATTTTCGAGACAATTTACCACGACGCTTGACATCAGGAAAACCCCCCTCGGGAAATTGGGCGAAAACTTTCTGAAATTACCCAGAATTTTGTAAATTAGCTGCATTAACCAGATTCTGTAGATTTCGCTAATTAGCCAGGCCCCCCTTCCCAATTACCATAATCTGAGGAATATTTTGGGAGATCCTGTGAATGTTTGTCTAACCTTTCGAGAATTTTTTTGAGGAATCCTTGTTAGCATTTCCGTCTTAGTATAAAATTACCTGAAGTTTCTCGAACGCTGCTTGTAATTATTGAGTACTTAGCCAGTGATATACTAGTAATCAGTTACTATTCAGCTCGTAATCAGCTCGTAATCAGCTCATAATCACTTTCTTGTTCAATAATTCAAATGACATTATAGGACTTTCTAGAGAATGTATCGTACTGATGAAGATAGAAACATTAAAACAAGGTTAAACTATGATACATTACTAGAAGATTCTTATGTGGACGAGCCGGAGTCAGTAGCAGATGGAGCACAGCCCGCAGCGGCGGTGCTTGATACCGCAGTGACTGAGGTGATGGAGCCCAACATAGTGACTGCAGCTGCATAGAAACATCAGTTTACAAAGGGCTTCATATTAGGGCACATACCAGATGGACCAGACAGAGAAGACATAGAAACAATGGCACTGTTATCGGACTGATTTACATCAATCGCAGCCAGTGCAGCCCAGTTGACGGTGTCAAAAACATTCTCCTGAGTCATACTGCCTTTGTCAAGTGGTATGGCACCTCTGTAAACACATGAGAATATGCTCCAACGAGAAGTACCAGTCTTACGAAGCTTCCAGATACAGTTCATGCATGATCTTGTGGTACAACGGAAGGTTGACACGTTCAATGTTGTTAAGGACTGACAGAGCAGACGTCCAAATACCGGGAGTTTCAGGCAACGGAAAGCTTGCGGCTTTACCTCTGAATTGACCATTGGCATAATCTTGCAGCATTGCGTGAATCTGAGCATCAATACATTAGTATTTCCACCTACAAGATAATTGATATGTACCCCAGCTGTGGCCATTGCTACCATCCCTTTCATTACTTCTAATTCCAAAGGCTTCACCTTGATAGATGAAACGAAGCGCGCATGATTAGCGGCAACCACGCCTGAGTATAGATTATTGCCAAACATGACGGCACGGATATAGTCAACATAGGCCTTGTGCTGGAAAGGTTTCGTGTCATCAAAGTTGCCTTGCTATGGGAAGGAACCAGAGGAAACCAAGGATCAGCCTTGTACAGAGATAGCTGTTGATGACCTACTGAATCTAGGCCATACATGAAGTGCCGCGTCAGGATAATTTGTTGAGCGGCAGAAGGACCACTCGATCCGGTGAAACCATAAGCATTGACTATGATGATATTGAGACCCGGACCTTTGAGCTCCCTTGCACATTCATTACCAATGCGGGAGCTGACCTATAAGAACAGAATTGTAGGAATGAATGTCATAATTATAAATTGTGGCGCACATATGTTGTCAAAGGCTTCACATAGCTGTCGTGATCACCTTCCTCTAAGCGGTGTGCAACATCAGCTGTGCCATCCCACCCGAAAAAATCTGCTGCCTTGACTAATTTCTTGAGAGCGAGGTGTTTCAGTCCTTCGGGCTCTAGAGGGCAGATTTCATGACCCATCAAAAGGTCTGCTTTTCCTTCCTTGATAGCTCGGTCAATGACTTTGCACATTGGAGCAGGCTGGCTGGTCAAGGACAATATCCAGCTACGGCCCTGGTATGCAGCATTAATATTTGTTTGATCTTTCCACAGAATTGTGCTGAGAGTGGAAGAATTTGCCCGCTGCACAGGGGAGTGTGCGATTTGTATAGCCGGAAGGGCTTCGGTTGAAACTTGAGGTAGCTGTACATGGTCTTAGCATGAGAATACCAATGAAAAAATACAATACCTCATAGTCGAGCTTCTGGGCAGCTTTTTTTGAGATTTTGCGAACTGGAACCTGGCCACACCATGAGTATGATATCAAAAGCATGAAATTAAAGGCTAACAATATATACGTACCATGTTTTTCCTGTCATCCTGTATGCTATCATCCATACTATCATTGAAGTCAACAATTAAGCTATCATCTGCAGGTTCAGAAGTGCCGTCGAAATCAGTCAGAGGTGGAGTTGAGGCAAAAACAGAGCTCGATTGGCTGGATGCACGTGAATGATGTGAACGATGTCGATGAGCTGGGAATATTGCCATTAGTCAACGTGCTTGGTGAGAAACATGAACATACATTTCTCTTCCTTGTCTTCATCAAACATTGTGAGCCGTGGTGCCTAGAAGACCATGAACATAGGTTCAAGCAATGAATTAGCTATTCACTTACTTCTTGCTCGAAAAGGTGTGCAGCCATCTGATCTTCTGTGCGCTCTTGCTCAATTTCAATGTCTGATTCATCAACATCATTCTCGCTAGCAGACTCTTCTGCTGCTTCCTTTGCTACCATTTTAGTTGCGACTGTGTTATGATCTTTGTTGTTGCGTGACCTCCACTTCCTTAGTGGAGGAACTTGACAAGTTCGTCATCAATAAGTCATAGACTAATAAAATATGCATGAAGTGATACCTTCTTCTTCATCTACATTGATTGCGACTGCATGGTACCTGGTCTGGTGAGTCCCTGTGCATGCATATAGCATTCATGACATTTCTTGATCAAAATCATGTGGCTCACCATTCGAAGGTTGGTTCCTTTGAGTAGCAGCTGTCTTTTTCTTGCTGATTACATTAGGTGCAGCATGAGGGCTACTCTTTGGCTTCTTGGGTTTGGTTCCCAACGGCTCCACTATCGAACAAATATGCAGGTAAGATACATAGCAGGTTGAGCTTCAAGGTCCATACCAGGTGGTTTACGCTTTTTGTTGGTTTCAGGTGCCGGGATGACATTGTGGGTACTGGTACTGCTTCGTGTTTGTCGACATTCTGGTTGGTTTTTCATGATTGGTGTTACTAGGGCTGAAGGACTGTCAGCAGAAGATACTCTGTTTGCCCTTGAAGACATTAAGAATAGAAGAAATGATAAGAAAGGAAGGTATATAAGAAATAGGACGTGCAGAAAACACGCAGGAAACAGGAAAGAAAATGAACCGTGAGTATTTTTTTGCCGACTCAGAACCCAGGACTACCCTAGACGATTCAACAAAGCTGTACTTGTTATCTTTGCATGCAATATATGTTTTCTACTACCCATCCAAGCCGTTGCTCTGGTTGCAGAAGGAATTTCACACAGACATCATATCTCATTCAGCATCAGGATCAAACTACAAAGTCTCAGTGTCGAGCAGCTGGTCAAGCTCGGGTGGATGCATTGAGACGGGGTGGTAAGCATAGTCCACGCAGGTCTTACTCTCATCCATCATTACAACACCCCAATACATCCTCGCCGCCTTCATCCCCTGAGCAATTTACTCAGGAAGATGGTCCAGATTGTGCTCCTCATTTCGAAGGAGATTTTTTTGGAAACAATTATGGGCCTGAAGATTTGCCTGGTTTCGGTGATGGCTCTGGAGATACCAACAACATACAGGAAACCACTGGCCAAGAGGATGAAAATGACACAGACTGTGATGAAGATGATTCTCAGACTGAGCTAGAGGAAACTTGGGAGGCACCCCGGAAATCTGTGATAGTAGATGGTAATAGGGACAAGGATGACGATATGGATATCGACTCAGCTGTCCAGCCAAAAAGGTCATTCCTCCGTTCACTTCCAGCTCATCATGATGACGCTCATGTCACTGTCTTTGGTGGCCAGGCAGGGTCACCTATTCCTGGTTCTGATTCTGCACAAGTCTCATACAACTCGTCAGATGGGTTTCTTCATTATGAGTCGCAAATTCCTGGAGTAGAGGCAAACTGTTGGGCTCCATTTACGTCTCGTGTCGATTGGGAAATTGCTCAATGGGCAAAGATGCGTGGACCTAGCTCAACCGCATTTTCAGAGCTGCTCGAAATCAAAGGTGTATGTGTATTACTTAGAGTTCAACATCAAGTTCATTGTTAATATCTTTGTTGTTTCAATAGGTTTGTGAAGCTCTCGGTTTATCATATCGAAGCAGTGCAGAAATCAATAACATCATTGATATCCAAATTCCCTCTCGACGTCCCTCATTCAAACGCGCAGAAGTTGTGATTGCGGGAGAAGCATTTGATCTCTACAAACGAGATATCTTGGAGTGCATTCGTGCTCTATACGGATCCCCAGAACATGTGCGGTATCTTTATGTTGCTCCTGAGCGACATTACTCAGATGCAGACAAGACTTGCCAGTTGTATCATGATCTTCACACTGGTAAATGGTGGTGGGCTACTCAGGTAAGATTTGCATCCTGTATCTGAAAATGAAGTCTAATATTGCTTAGACTGCACTCGAGGCTGAAACTCCGGGTGCAACTATCATTCCAGTTATCTTATCCAGTGACAAGACACAAGTTACACTGTTTTGGAACAAGACTGCATATCCAGTGTATCTAACGATTGGAAATCTCCCAAAGGAAATTCGAAGAAAACCTTCACATCAGGGACAAATTCTTCTCGCCTACCTTCCGACATCGAAACTGGCACACATTACCAATAAAGCTCAGCGGCGTCGAACTGTGGCCAACTTATTTCATGCCTGTATGACCCACTTAGTTGCCCCACTGAAGGAGGCAGGTATTCATGGTATCGACATGAGGAGTGGTGATGGTGTCAGACGTCGCTGTCATCCTATCTTAGCTGCTTATGTTGGTGACTATCCAGAGCAGATATTGGTCACCTGTGCATACTCTGGGGATTGTCCCATTTGTATGTCAACCAAGGAAGATCTAGGTGAATTCCCATGCACCTCGCCATTTCGAGATCCAGAGAAATCTGTAGCAGCTACGAAACTCATCGGGACTAATGGCTGGGTCCAAAGTTGCCTTGATGCGAATATCAAACCTGTCCAGCATCCCTTTTGGGAAGATTTGCCATTTACCAACATATTCCGATCCATAACGCCTGATATTCTTCACCAGATGTATCAGGGTGTAATGAAGCACCTCATCGGGTGGATTACAAGTATTTGTGGTGCTAATGAAATCGATGCACGCGTCTGCCAGTTTCACAAAGGTATCTCAACATTGTCACGGGTCAGCGGAACAGAACACAGGGCAATGTGTACTTTCCTCTTGGGTATCATCGTCGACATACCCCACTTAACTCCTCACCAATCACATGCTCTCATGACTGCAACACGCGCACTCCTTGACTTTCTCTATCTCGCATGCTATCTCATTCATAGTGATGAATCCCTGAACATCCTTAAGCAGGCCTTACAGACATTCCACGATCACAAGCAGGTCTTCATTGACTTGAATGTGCGCCAGCACTTCAATATCCCAAAAGTCCACTTCATGTGTCACTATGTCCGTGCTATCAAGTTATTTGGAACCTGCGACAACTATAACACCGAGACCACCGAACGGCTTCATATTGACTTTGCTAAAGATGCATATCGTGCATCCAACCGCAAGGATGAGTATACTCAGATGACGAAATGGCTAGAGCGTCAGGAAAAGATTCACTATCATTCACATTATCTTGCATGGAGAAGGACAGAGCTGACGTCGACAACATCCGCCTCATTTCATTCTGTTCCTCCCCTTGGTCTGCGCTATGACTTTCCTGGGGCTATGCGGACACTCCAGGACCTCCGATGCTTGCTCACACAAAGGATAGCACAGCATCCTACGGTCAAATCAGTCTCGTTGTCGAAGATTCAGGATACAGGTCCACTTGGGTATCATGCGACACAGTTTGTCACTGCGCTGAAACGGTTTATCGCACAATACCGACATCCCGACTTTGTACCATGGCAGGTTTTGGAGATGGCTGAATTCATTACCCTTCCGTTCAATGCTCTGCCTATCTGGCACCACCTGAAGTTCAACAACAAAGACTTGTATGACTGGAAAACAGTCGACATGGTATCTGCTTATCCTTGCCGCTATAACTCTCGCAATCAAGTGGTTAGAGTTTCACGTTTCGATGCTGCCCTCATTCGTGTGTGCGGCACTAATGCTAGTGAACAAGGAGACGATTTTATTAAGGGTAAGTCACCGTTGCAGTATCATGTCTGTTTGAGTCTGATGAATCTCCAGATACACAAGTCGGCCGCATCCGGGTCATGTTCTCTCTCCCTCAAAAGATGCTCTACAAGCTATTCCCTCCAAACATGACTCCGCCAGCTCACTTAGCATATGTAGAGTGGTTCAGCAAGTTTCCCCGTCATCCGGACCCTCACACAGGAATGAACCGCCTCAAAAAGCAAATAAGTAGGGATGGGGTTATTTCTGCATCGGTGGTCCCAATTGAGACGATCCAAAAGAGCATCAATCTGTATCCAAAATGGGGTGGATCGGTACCACCAGAATGGACCAGCGAAAATATTTTAGATAGATGTGAACATTTCTTTGTAAATCCATTTAGAGATACACATACGTACTTCAATCTAGGCTAATTATAAACAAGTGCTTTCCTTTGGTATGAACATTATTTAGAATGGCCATGGTTTGGCGTGAGCATTTTGATCTTTTCCACTCACAACGCTGACATGTTAGTCTGTTCCTTATTTTTTATTATCTTCTCGTACCCCATGGACCTCAAGAGTGAAGTCTCTTCTTCCACCTTTGAAGACATGGATGAAATAATACCAAGCTCACAGGAAACTGAAATCAAACTGACTGCCACTGAATTTTCCAAGTTCATTCAGAATCAAAAGGCAACTATCGAAAGGTGTGTATTTCTGAGCACAATGTGTTCCTAATTGGGTATACTCATGCAAGCTGGTTTAGTAATCCAAATTCATGCCCAGAAAGAATTATGGTCTTTGACAAGGCTGATTCAGACAAAACTCTTGTCGACATTCATGTTGACTCTGATGGAATTATATGTGCAATATGCTCGAAACCAGTCCTTCTTTGGGACAACAGAAGAAATGTGGCAGTTTATGCAACCCGTGCGTTATATGACCTTTAATGTATGCTTGTCCTTGACGTAGATCTCTTGTACTAGCTACTATGTACACTCGACTTGTTCGGACCTTGCAAGCCCTGAGGAGGTAGTAAATCGGATGCTACTTGACCCCAGTGGAGTGAACCAGGACATTATTCAAGAAAACCCTCGCCTCATTTCCCGCATTCATAGATTAGAGACTGAGCTTCGTATGAAGGATACTCAGCTGTCTCATCTTCAAGATGGACTGGAGAATCTACTAGTATGTAGTCGGAAACATTGGAAATTGTTCATTCATCCCATTATCCCTTATGTTCATTATATTCCAAACATATATAGAGGTCTGATAATTGCAGAAATATCTTGATATATTTCCTGAAATTATTGTGTAGTCGAAAAATATGCTGCCTATTAGTAAAATTATCCGAAATAGCAAAAGTTTGATAAGTTTCCGCCCAATTTCCCGAGGGGGGTTTTCCTGATGTTGTGAGGCGAGTTGCGAAATGGCGAAGACGGATGGGTAGTCCTGCTCTACAACGGCAATTGCAGTTTGATCTATGGGGTGTTACACCTACCAATCTCTGGTACTGGAACACATTGAAGGACAGCATTTCTAAGTGTGGAATGAGGAACTCACTGCTTACTGCACCAATGCATACTGCCTCTACAAGTCAGATGCTTGGCTTCAACAAATGCTTTGAGCCTTACATGAGGTTAGTATGTGCGGTAATTTATGGTCGATTGTACTGATTAGTTTCATAGCAACCTTTATACTCGACTCGATGTGTCCTTGCAGGCAAATTCTAGCTTTTCTGCCCTTGGCTTCTGATGCCATAAAAAGTATACTTATCGCCCACCATGGTTCTGTCCAAAACATTCCTGTTATTCCCGACAACATCAAGTCTATTTACAAGACGGTCTGGGAGATCTTAGAGAAAAAGGTTCTTGATGTTGCTGCTGACTGCGGTGCGTTCATCTGCCAAAGGCAGAGCTTGAATGGTCATTTTGCCTCGCCAACTATGGGTCAATTGATGAGCATGCATTTCTACAGGCAGAAGACTGGCATGTACTACTTGAGGACAAAACCTGCGGCTCAAGCAATTCAGTTCACTGTCAATGCTGCGGTGTTGAAGGACGCCAAAATGCACCAGGCCAAAGCTTCAGCTGAGAAGAAGGTGAACTTTATACCCTCGAAACCCATCACGGTTGCTTTGGCTCCCCCTGAGCATAATTTTGCTTCATCTTCGTCCTCTGGTGCCTCAACACCCTCCATGTCTATGTCCTCCATCTCTGTTAGCCCATCCCCGATCACTTCCACTTCCGATGTAAGCTCATCACAACCGTCCGACGGGACAAATAGTAAGATGCTCTAAAGTACGAGCAATGTTCACTATGCAAGCATGTTGCATGAGTTTCATGATTGGTATGCCATTGAATAGAAGTCAAACAAGTACGGTACGTTGAGATTTGTTTGGTTTCAAAATCGACCGACTGTTGGCCACAGATCATTACACACATGGGTACAATAGATCAACCATGGAACTGTCCTCACGGACGACCAATAATGCGTCATTTGTTCGACATGACAAATCTGCAGCCCCTCACACAGAACATTGGTATCTGGAGGAAGGTAAATTGGATGGGTTTTGAATGAACACTCTTGTCATTATGTAGATTCCAAGCATTTCGACCCCTCTCTGTTATGCCCGAATAACAATGGATCCCGAAACAGGACATTCTCGAGGAACTGGGTTTGCTTGCTTCTGGAACAAGGATGACGTGGATATTGTTGTTGCTCAGAGTGATTTGTTGCAAGCAGACACCTTTGAATTCACTGAGAGGTCTAATCAAGAAGCTTCTGAAAATTTGACAATGTATACTATAAGCTCTCTACAAATACCTTCAGACGTTGAACAGCCTCGCAGTACACCTCAATCCCCCAGTTCCCATTATCATGTCTGAAGTCAAAATCCATGTGCTCAAAGGCTTCATGTACAAAAGTAACATCACCATCCTCATTGACCTGGATGCTATCACTATCCTCTTCTCGCACCTGGTGATCACCAAGAGTCTCCTCCGGCTCAAAACCATAAGAAGGGTGTTGTGCTGTATGAATATCATCCCCTGGATCTCCAGTCCAATATCCTCGGGTTTTAGCATACTCGCGGCTCAACTCATAAATTGCAACAGGTGATTTATGCCCCTCGGTACGGAGCCAGTGATGATTCCAGGCATCAGCAGTGCAACTGAGCGATTCCTGAATGCGAGGCTGGAATACAACAAATAAGCACAGGTGCTGAATGGAGTTTGACATGTCAAGTAAATTATTCTGTTCGAGGTATTCAAATATCTTGCGGTAGGCCTCAAGGCTGTCCTTACAAACATCACGCCAAAGACGTTTGATGTGGACATTGTGGGAAGACCTTGACATTCATGAAAGCAAATCAAAGCACATAAACTCAATACACACCTTCCACGGAGATATGCCCTGTGTTCAGCCCCCCAATGGTCAATCATGAAGACCTCAATACCATTATTTTCCTTCCCAAAATCACCTCGGACTCGACTGGGCCACCCAAAAATCTTAATTGCATTCTTGAATAAAGATAAAACTGTGTCAGAGCTCTTATTTGAGCAGCATTCAAGGTAAATTATGAGCCGTGAATGTCCATCCACGCAGCCATGAATCCAGAATCCCCAAGGTCGTAGTTTTTCATTTCCATCCTGATGCCACAGTGCATTTGCCCCATGAACCTTGTAAATCCTTCGCTTTATGATTCTGCTCCATCTATCATACATTAAGGGACTCCACATTCATACAATAAATTGGTACTTACCGTAACAAAACCCCCAGTTGGTCAACTCGCCGGAAACTGTCCTGAACACAACGGATTGGAATGTAAATCCCCCATCGGCTCCGCAAATGGCCCAGTGCTATGGCAGAGCCTATGAAAGGATGTTCCTCTGCAATCAACCTGATTTTCTCATCAAGTTCTTCATCAGAGATTGAGGTGTGAGGATTGTTGGTAGCTTCGGTGAGGCCTGCAGCTACCATATGATTGTATAGTGTTTTGCGATCACAGCCCATTGCTGTTGCAATGGCATTCCAAGCTAGTCCCAGGTTATGCAGTAAAATTGCACGGTCAAGATCAAGGTCATATGATGGACGGCCCCTTCTTCCAGTATGAGTTTTGGGGGTGTTAGTGGATGGTGGTGGTGGTGGAGACTCCAAAAATTCTTGCAATGGACGTATACAACTTTCTACATAGTCCACAAGAGACTGTAGCTCCACTGGGTCTGAATAAGGATCATCTAGATCACTTAGTATGCGACGAACAGCATAGAGCTTGTGGACCAGTGCTTCGACTGCCCGAATTTCAGCGTTGGGAAGAGCAGTAATTGTGAATTTAGCCTCAGATGTTAGGTGATGTGCCTCAGCAAAGAAATGGTGCGCAGAATCTTGAGAGGTAGAGGACATCGAAGTTGGACTCGGAAGAAGGGTTCCGGCAATTTGTCATTTCATTAGATTTGTCATTTCATTAGGCCAATGTCATGGCAAATACCGGGACTATGTACGAACCACCATCATCTATTGGGCGCTTAACTCTCGAAATCGCCCGCCCTCTCTAAAAACATACACAATAACATCCAAAACGTCGCTAAACGATGCCAGCAGTTGCTCCCAGCCACTGCGTTCCCAGCAGGCGAAAAACTAAGGACCCCCGACGCTGTGTCTAACAAGATACAAGAACAAGCCGAAAACCCCGAAGGGCAACTACTCGTCTATCTCTCACACAGCGTTCCTCGCCCAGCCTATTCATCCTTGCGCTAGCGAACGGTCCATACAGCTGAGAGCTGGACCTTCCCTCTTAAAACACTACATTCTCCAATCTTTGCCTTTCCCATCCTCCCGAACATAAACCCCTTTTTGTCCTACCCCCTTCTTCCTTCCCCAACCCCATATATTTCCATTATGTCCAACAACGACAGCCAGGACTACCCTGTGGACTACGAAGACGACTACTTTAGCGAAATGGAGTTAGAACATGCGGAAGATCAATCCTCTCAGCAATTGGACCAGGAGCAGGACCATCAAACTTCGGATTGGAGGGACCTCGCAAACATCGCTATTGCCGACTCCCATTTGCCAACGCCCGCACCCATCTCTTCCACCACTTCCTCCCTCGATACACGCTTTCGTGACCTAGGCCGGGAGCTCCGTGCTCGGATGATCACTGCCTCTTCTTCGAAGGAACGTACTCACCGTCAATCTGCCAATCAGTCGGCAGAAGCCTTTGCTGCTGCTGGCGGCATTGTCGTCACTCCTTCTCCCACTCGCCTACAACCACCAAGTCATCGTGGCCACAAACTGGGAGGCAACTCGAAGCCTCGCAAGCCAAAGAACTCTGATTCAACTCTACAACCGGTCGCCTACCCTCAGTCTTCGCTGCTCGACCAAGGCTCCAATAAGGAGACAAAAGCTCAGCAGATGCACCGACTCGAATGCAACATTGTCCGCTTAGAGGCGTTCATTAATCGTCGGACGGAGGAGATCCAGACCTCAACTGCCTCTGCCATTACCTCGCTTCGAGAACAAATGACTCATGACATTCAAGTGGAGATGTCTCGAAGTGAAGAATGCTCTGCTTTGAACCTTGCACCCCACCTCCAGGAGCTCAAGAGTCTTATCCATCAGGAACTCAAAGTGCTGGAAGGACAACTCAAGACTCTCATATCTTTGTCAATACCCCTGGAAGCTATGAACGAACTTTTACTCACAATGGAGACCCTCCTCAATCATTCACCTTCCTCCTCGGCATCTACAACTACATCCCCTCTTGTCCAGCCCTCTTCCCCTCCTGCCTCGTTAATCAATCGCATAACAGACTCTCCATTGCCAAGAGCCACTTGCAGAAGATGGTGAGCACAGACGAAAACGTCTTCGCAGCGATCCTCGCTTTGCCCACTCTGCTACGGTGATTCTTCCCTCAAATGCCCCAGCCCTCCCAGCGATGGTGAACCCTCACATCTTCGACATGTACCGCCAATGGTCGTTAGCTCTTAGTTCTGCCCGAGGCGTTACGCTACTGAATGTGGGCTTCATCGAACGCCTCGGCCCTCGCAACATTCGACTCTGTTTCTCACCTTTCGGCCTCGAGGCCTTCCTGTCCACTTGAACAGCTCACCACATGGAAGTGCCTACTTTAGCCCACATCGTGGTCTTCAGGGACAGCGCGGAGGAATGTTTACGACGGAAGGTGGTTGCAGACACTGACCAGTCTACGTCACACCCCCTTTCATTGCGGACACCTTCTCATGTCCCCGGCCGCTATATCGCTTCACAGTCTTCTCTATCCTCTCTCCACTCCTCTGTACACATAGATAGTTCTGTTCCCAAGGACACTCTTACGCTTGAGGGTCCCTCAAGGGTCTCTACACTTACCTCTGTAATTAATAATAATCGGCGTATCCCTCTCTCTTCTTCCTCTACTCACAACATCCCGTCTCCTCACTCTCTCCCTCCCCCTCTCTCTAATCCCACATTAATCAATAATGGCAGTAAAATTCATATCTTGTCCTGGAATATCAACGGCCGCTACTTGTTAAACTACCTCTGCTCAGATTTTGCGAAGATCATCACAAGCTACGATGTTATAATGCTGCAAGAAACTCGCATTCAAGCTGGTACCACAATATGCTCTCCGGCTGGCTTTACAGTTTACACCCGAAACCGCCGACGAATTGCAGATGATATTGAAAACCCTTGGGGGGGCGTGGCTACCATTGTTCGTGACAGCCTTCGGAGCTCTGTGAGAGCTGACCTGTGTAGTCCGGACATATTAGCAGTCCAGGTAAATGGTATTGTACTTTTTAACTCTTACATCATCCCCGAATCTTCCCGCACCGATTGGACCCAATGGGCTGACCTACATCCTTGGGATGCCCTTGCCCAAAGCATTCGTCTCGCTACCTCTCTGGATCTCCCTTTCATTATAAGTGGCGACATCAATGCCCGAACGGGGTCCTTTTCTCCCTATCCAGAGCACCCACCTCGCCGGTCTGCTGACTCGGTCATCTCCACCCGTGGCCACCGTCTTCTGGAACTATGCTCAGATCTTCACCTGACAATCATGAATGGCTGTTCCACCATCCCTGGCGGCCACGGCAGCTGGACCTCCTTCCAACACCGACGAAGCACTGATGGGACACCAGCTATTCACCCCTCCGTAATTGACTATGTCTTGGCCTCACCGCTCTCCTCATACTTTATCTCTGAGCTGACAGTAAGCCTTGAGACAGAATGGTCTGACCATGCTTACCTATCATGGGATCTATTCGTACCGGGCACTGAAATTACACCTTGCCCTCCTGTACGACGCCCAAGGCCTCATATCGCTATCCCATTAATCTCCGAAATTGATCACCTTCAAGAGGAGCTGCTGCACTCTGGGAACAAGTCGCACCACAAACGTTTACTCAAGGTCTATGGCCATGCCAGCTGCCATCCCTGGTCTACACCTTTAAAAATTTTCACCGATGGTTCTTGCCTCAAGATTAACACCGCCGCTGCATGTGCCGGTCTCGGAATCTATCACTTAAACCTTTCGGCGCGAATATTAGGACCCCAGCGAAACAACCGCGCCAAACTCTATGCCATCCTTGCCACCATTCAGCGCACCTCAACAAGTCGTACACTTGAGATCTACACTGACTCCACCTATGCTATCACTACGGATAGTCAAGGCAGTTATCTGGACTGCCTGAGGACAGTCAATCGGACTGTATCAGACAGTCCATATAACTGTTGCTGATCATTTTAGACCGTGATATTAACTGTATTTAAATCAGGAGGTGCACGCGTTGCTACCGTCTTTTCGCAGTCATTTCAACTGATTGGACAAATAAAGACAGTCATAGTGAGGG
>MU823891.1:0-15131 GCA_027921425.1 Lentinula novae-zelandiae | reverse complement strand
GGTGGTGATGTAATTGTACAAGTAAAGGCGTCGAAACGGTGAGAAAAGGACAATGATAGGGGCTACGTACTTCATGACAATATAGTAATTGCTTTAAGTTAATGTTACAGTAAAGGCTATGATAGGGAAGCTATATATGTACAAGATGAATGCATTTTCGTTATTATCATAAGGATACTGATGCTGGGAAAGTGCGTCTTGTCCTGAAGGGCGCTATGTGTTGGGCAAACCTAATTGCAGTATTAAATATCCTCGACAGTATACGGGTCAAGGACGAGATGAACCTTTTCACAGCCTTGTCTGCTGCGCGCATCTCCAGCCTGCCTCAAATATTTCTGATGCCGACCTTTGTGCCACAAGCAACAACTAAGATGTCTCCATCCATCAGAGCACCAGCTAGTTGGAGAATTGCTTGGTTGGTGGGAAGTAGTTTGTGTCGTTTGAAGAATACTTGAAATTTGTACTGTTTCCCATAGTGGACAACTTTCACAATGGAGTCATGAATGTAAGGCTGAGTTTGAGGATGTGGTAATTCCGCAGATGCAAGAACAAATCTTCCTCTCTCTAATTGAAAAGAATCCTCACGGTAGTACACTTGTGTTGGTGCCAAATTTGTACCATTTGCGCGGTATATGCAGGCGCGGATGCTGCGAACAATGATCTGGAAAGCTTGAGCAAAGGATTATTGACAGGTAGCTAGACTCACTCCAGAATTGGAAAGAATAGACACTTGATTCATTCCCATTGCGCTAGCAGAAATCGAGATAGGATGAGGATTTCATATCTTGAATCCTGGATGGAGGGGATTGGCACATTGTTAAGATCATGTACACCGTGTAACCGTGCCAGAGGTCACAGAGTGTCTAAGTGTGGAAGACGAGTGGGACAGTAGTGAAGTTATTAACAACACCGCCGTTACGCCGTTAGTCCCCGGAGATCAAGAGTATAGGAGGGAGGAGCTGAGTAGCAGCCAAGTCGGAGCGGCGGTATCGCCGGTGACGAGGAGCGGGCCAAAGAACTTATAAGTCCAAAGGCTTGTAGAGAGTTCTTCAAGGCGTTGAGCCTGAAGACTTAGAGGAGCACAAAGTGAAGGAGGGAATCTAAGTCGATCTAAGTCGATGAGGGATCTAAGTTGATAATTAAACTGAGGAACTACAGTAGCGTACAGGCAGTATTTATATCTACAGAGTGGCGCATCGGTGCAGAGCGCCAGACTAACTACTAGGAGCTATACGTGTAGTACCTGCAGGGTAAAGTAAAAGACAATAAGGAGAGACTAGAATAAAGGTGGATCTTCGGAATACCGAGCGGCGGAATGGAGGCCCGAGGCATGGGCTTGACACACATCTCAGGTGCTGATTATATCTACTAGCGACAAACAAAGGTCTGCCTGTGAAAGTAGTCACAAAGAATATCTTTGTATTGATATGAAAGAGATTGCATATGCATCATGCTCTTTCAAACGACAATCAGTTTCTATCGGGAGTTGAACGAGAAGAAATCTAACTCATTGCTTTGATCACCATATGTTAGAAAACATTCACCATTTCGACGTCTTCTACCATCAACTGTTCATAATATGAAAAGAAACTCTCATGCAAGCTACAGACTTCCCTTGAGAAATATACGATTATACATGTGACAGGACATTTGAGGTGGTTAGACAACCTGAGAGTTCATTAGCACACTAGATTGTTGAATATTTGATCTTATAGTATGACACACCTGGGCATCTTGAAGGGCAACTTTGGGATCCTTTTGAGCGCGTTCGAACCTTGCCTTCCAGTTCAGCTTCTCAACCAGGTGCCCTGGTAGATCGAGGGTAGGACGCTACATCTGGGTCCGGTAAGGTAGCTAGAGAGAAAATGAAAAGGCGATCTATATGTGCTCAAGTCTCACTTGTGGAAACACTGTTGTGTTGCCAGCCCTTGAATGAGTCGTAAGGCTTCTGCATGTTTCCCGAACTGGTTGAATTGTCAGAATATCTCACAACAAGTTCTTCGGGGGAAGAAGGAATCGATGCTCAGCAGTGGTAGGAACAAAGCCTTCGAACCGGGACGGATTTTCTGCCAAATGCCCAGGCCATGTGCTTTCAATACCAAATAGACCAATTCATTTCATTGAACTGTATACTACTGTATATCCTAACTATCCAAATCAAAGACGTGCTATCTTTTCCCTTTCCCCTTTCCCGACAGCTGCAGGCTTTGCGTGAATTCTCTTGCGATGTTTCAAATTACATTTTATGAAGTCATGAACCACCCAGTTACCACGATATTCATTGAGAAACGGATACCTTCTGATGGCCTGCAAGATACATCAGGAATTATAGCAGGAAACAAAGTAACAAAGGGCTCACCATATCTCCGAGTTCCTTGATGTCTGAGAGAGATTGTTGATCAAAACGTTGTGTGGCATCCAGCTTCCTTCCAACAATTTCATTGATGAATTTCTGCAGAGATCAGTTTGAGCACATATCGCGTAAGTAGTTAAACGTATGAACCTCAACATCGTCAAACCTGTCGTCTGCCCATCCTAGCTTGATGCACAAGTTATACCCTCCCCGAGTAGGTTGACCAACTTCACCGGAGAGTTTCGGAATCTTATTGTCTGTCTCAAATTCGTCTCCAGAATCATTGTGGGCCAGTGACTTCTGAGGCTGACTCGCATTCGGAGCATCACTGGTCATGGTTCGGCTCGTGACGATCCGGGGCTGAGAAATTGTCAGGTCCGATGTTTGCAAATTCTCAGATTGAGTAATGGAAGTAGTGGAAATGTCATTAGAGGTGTTCGATGCAGCGAACGAAGCTGGCTGGAAGGTAGGATCTGGCAACAGAGGTTGACAATGCTGGTAAGGGAATACCCGGACAGTGGATCAAGGAGTTCTGATAGCACCCAGAGAGCTGAGAATGCGACAATCAGCGGAAACAGGCTTTGTGATGGTGGAGGAGCAAAGTTCAATGTGATCATAAGGAGGTTTGCAGATAAATGCAGTGGTGTCGGGTTGATTTGTGTTCATGAGGAGCAAGTATCAATGTCTCGAATTTGGCTGTCTCTCTCTATATATATCCCTAATCAAAAGCAAAAAAGAGTATTAGAAAGGCTTTACACAAAGGAAAGCTTTCCGGGACATTGTGTTAACAGATAGTTGATCGCCCGTGCCCAAGCGAAAGCCATTCATACCAAAAGGTGAAAGGAGATGAAGGACTCAGATGTCATTTGCCCTTGTCGAGGATAGGGATGATTGCTTCACCCGCTTGATTTGTGCCAGGATTGACTGACGAAAATCTTTCATTTGAAAGATGCTGGAAAGAATAAAGGAAGAGAAGGGCTCAACTGCACAAGCACTGACTGAACGAGGGGCTTATTCACCGACGTGTGTACGTAAATTGCAGGCTGATAATAGTCATAATGTATGACTGTCTGAAACAACCGCTATCAGCTTGATTGTATTTCCTATCTCATTGCCTGCTGCAGCGAGGTCTGGGTCCCGTCGTTTGCTTGTCTCTTCTGTATTCATGCCGCATACAAACACGAGCAGGGATCCTTTTTCTTTGAACGATGGGAAATCACAGAACGGATCCGAAGAAAGGTTTGATGATCCCCTTTGTTCGAGCAAAGGTTCTTTGTCCATAGCATTACCATAAATGTCATCAGAACGTTGAACAGGAAATCATTAACCTCATCCCATCAGTCGCCATGGATGCATCTCACCAAACTCGACACATTTACACTGCTCAAACGGATCCGAGATACCACAATCGTGTTGAGCTACTACATACATCACCAGTACAGTCTCAATCAATTGACCGTCGTATTTTGAATCCTGGACTTCAGCAAGTGGCTCGGCAAACGTCGCACAATCGCAATCGAACCCCATCCCCAGATCCTACATTTCTTTCCTCTCCATCGACCACTCCTTATACGTCTAATATAAATGAGGGGTGCATTGCCCATCCCTCTTCATCTCCGTTTATTCACCCTCGTATCAGTATTCACAAATCGCCAGCCTCTGAACCAAACCGCACCTCTCAACCCCATATCATTCTGACTAGAAATGGACAGGTTCAGAAGACAACACCTGCGCAGGTCTCTCACGTTGCAGACATCAATGTTACTAACACTTCCAACCCCATAAAGGGTCCAGAAGCAGTAACGCCTGGGTCAGACAATGCGGATGAAGAGCTTGAAGATGATGACTCTGCCTTGGGCAAAATTCCAAAGCCTTGGGGTGAAGTCAGTAGACCTGGCCGGGGGGGTTATAACTTACGAGTGGAACTGAAATGGTCAACTGATTGTTTCGATAAAGTGAAGGTTCGTGGAAGTGTTCTTACGTCGTGTCTTTATTGATATATCTATCAGGCTTATATTGACAAGCTCGTTCAAGCTCACCTGGATTGCACGGAACCTCTCACCAAACAACTTGCGTCAAAAGTTGAGGAGGTACGCTCGATGGTGAGTATGTTCCAAACCTGTTGCACGTTCCACTCTGGACAATGTCTCAATCGCATTCTATTTTATTTCAGGCTGTAAAAAAATTCTGATTTCTTGATGATTATCATGATCATTGGGCAGTGGATGATTTCATCAGATGCCATCTGAAGTACTGCAAGCAAACACTGCAAAAAACATCTCTTCAACATGAAGCTGTAAGCACCCGGAAAGAGATCAAGGAAGTTTGGCAACGCCTTGCACAAGCTGAAAAGGAGGCGCGTAGGCAAGGGCAATAGATTGTAGTCCGTAATAACATAGATTGCTGGTCATACCATTGTTCTCGATTTTCAACAGATATACAGATAACCGTAAATCTATCACTTTGTGTAGGCCAGAGAAAATTCCTCAATCGATGCGGCAATAGAAAGTGTATCTTCTTCTTATGGTATAATATAAGAGAATCTACCTACCCTGCTTTCTTTTCTCAGACACCCATTTCGATGAGACTTAAGGCTGCAATTATCAAGGTCTTCCACTGCATTGGAGTGCGCTGTCTACATATTTTGTGTTGTTGTCTTGAAGATGTTGATGTGATTGAAGACTGTTATGGCAGGTAACCTGAAAACTAAACTAGCAATAATAACCAGGTTTAAACCCTGTTCTGATAGCAGGTGAAGGTAAACGTTGTTAGACCTACCAACCACCAAGACATCAAAGATCGAGCCGGAGCTCTGGGATAACCACGTGTAAGCCATTAATCGGTCTGTATTCTCAATTCTAAACTTCCCTTTTAATCTATATTTTAGCTTCCCCGACTGAAATACAAGCTACGACATGCTATGACACTCAGTATCTTTTCGAAACAACTGTGTATGATTGAATGTATCCACGACGAATGCCTCCCTCTTCAGCTTTGACCCTGATGTATCAGCTTGGTATTCAAACTAACCTTATCATCCAGGTTGCCTTCCCGGATTTCGTTTGCCAACTCTCATTCCCGTGCTCTCTCCTATTACCGTCCCCCCCCTTTCTTATAAATTAAACAACCATCAATTGTACCGTCTCGGATGGCTTTCTCAACAATGTACATGGCCCTTTCTTTCAAATACAAGTGTATTCTGTGCAAATATCTGTCAGCGAGACTCCAGCGAAAGTCGTCCACCTCAGTGTTAGAAACTGGTTTTGTAAGAATTGTGAATGGGACAAGTATAGACCGCCAGAAGAGAGGCAGGTGAGTGCTTTGAGATAACTTATGTGCAGCTTTGAGAATCTCAAAGTATCCTTCCGACAGTTCGTCCAAATGTCTACTGGAATATCATCCATATTTGCTTCATGATCGTTCAAAGCTCGTCCGCAGCTTGGTAAAAGCTAGGTGCTCCATTCACTAGTGGTGCAGGCAGATTGCACATTGCATATTCACATGAGCATCGTTGCTGCTCCGCTTCTATCTACCCCAAGCTAAATGACTATTGAGCGTGATCACTGTAGATCGCCAGCGGATACAGTGAAACTCACTCGGGATGCCAGTACGTCGTCTTTAACCGTACAAGCTATAAGCTGAATCTTTTTACATCTCAGAATTTGTGCGGGTCTCACCTTTATTCTATTTTGTCAGTCTGCTATACACTATATGTTGCTTACACGACTGTATTTACTGTGTTCAACATCTCTACATTGCCGCACAGACACTCACCTAATCCGTTTCATTTCTCTTGCAAACGTGCACCTACTACAAATCAGTATGTGTTCATTTTGTTCTTGCCTTATAGCTGAATCTCTCTTTGCTTTTGTTCCGCTCAGTCTGTTGTTCAATGCCCCGTCAATATCCTTCCAGATTACAAAAAATCTTCTGCCAACGAACTTTGCAAATCATCTCTCCTGCGGATGGACCTGGCTGGTTATATGCTTATGTCGATTGGGAAGAGGTATGGAAAATCGGGATGTCGAGTTGTTTTGCGCAACGCAAGGAACAGTGGGACACGCATTGTCCTTGTTCAGAGAGGATTTGGTTTCCTCCAGTTCGGGTCGCGAATTGATGTCGAGCGGGTGAGTGTTCCAATTATCGTTTTGCTAAACTAAATTTGCCTCAGAATCCATGTGCCATATCTTGTTGGAATTGCGATGCGTTGATCATCCCAGACTTTACTGTCGATTATGTATGGTGAACTTTTTTTTGTCATTTGACTACAGACAAGATCACTTTGAACCAGGTCGCTGAAAGCATATCGAGAAGTTCTCTTTCGCTGGCCATTGGAAAGATGTCTGGAGGATGATTGTCCGTCCAACGCTTCGAAGGGCCGCAACTTGTTAAAGGTATGCCAGATTCTCTGAAAATCATGTTCTAATTGACTTACAATCTTTTCAATAGAAGGATCTATATCTACAATTGTGGCTCGTAGTATGTATCGAACGTTAAAATTGTTGTTGTGACGCGGCCTTATGCTTTTTGAGATCTCCAATATTTGAACGGTCAAATGAGCGGTTTACATGTCCAGATGAGTATCTATGTTCATATATTTAAATCTATGCCATGTTACTGACGATGCACTCATAGACTTGAAGTTTCTGTCGACCATCGGCTCTAGACAGCGGGACCATGCATTTTCTGTTGATATATATTCTACTGTAGGTCCGTAGAAAAGGTGAGCTATGTGTCAAGTCATTCTTGCTAGTGGCTATGATGCATTGATCTTCTTACAGGTTATCCGCTACAGTCTGCGTCAACCTCAACACTATACAGTGATCTTTCTGTGGAGCTTTGGTATGGCGACAACTCCAAGCATTAAATCCACTCAACATTCGACCAACGGCTCGTCGCTCGGGCGCTACAACATGGTAATCAGTGTCTCTTCGATGTCTGACTCTCTCCTGACCATTTCCCAACCGGTTCCTGGTAAATGCCCTCTGAACATCCGTTTTCTTTTTCCCTGTCAATAGCTGTTCTTTATCTCAAACAAAAGGCAAGGTAAAAGCTTATCAATTTCACCAAATATGACTTATCATTATCTCGAGCTATCTTTTCAAAAAAACATCTTCAATTTCATTACAATTTTCCCCTGATATAGGCAATCTTTTGGGGGCAATAAGGGTGTTCACTTTCATGGCACAAAGTGAATCAATATTAATGCCATATGTGCGGGAGATTTACTTAGAAAGTAAACAAAGATTACATTTTACCATCCAACTGCAATAGATATACTTAATCTGGTAATAAAAATGTAGAAAAACTTTATCTTTATTTACGTGAAGTTTCCCAATCAATTTCCCCTGAATATCATATGTGCAGCCGCAGTGAGACTGATTCAAGCACGGAGGATATCACTTTATCAGGGCACATGGTGTAGTTGGTTATCACATCCGCTTAGCATTGCGTTCAAATATCGGCGCTCTGCAATTGCGGGGGGTGCTGGGTTCAATTCCCAGTGTGTCCATTCGCTTATGTCACTATTATGTAAGTTTATTTTTGGTTTAATCTTCATGATTGCGAGGTGGTACCAGGACAGTCTCGCAAGCTGGATGGAGTTCACGAGTGCAGAAACAATGTTCACACATGTTGCAAGGGTCCATCTCACTCTTTTTCAATATTCTCCTGATTTGTTAAAGTATACTCCATATGTACATAATTTCATATTGATCTGCTCTTTTCTTTTATTGTTCAAAGGCACAAATCATCTATTTCTTGTGATGATTTCTTGAAGCATACTTCTCAAAGGCAAGCTCTTTACAAGAAGGCATATATATTACTAGAAATTGTCCTTGAAGAGTTTTGGTATATACCACAACACTAAGTGGTTTTTGGTGAGGCCATTTGTGAACAAGACAAGACAACAGACTACACTACCCCAACCCCCTCAAACTTCAAGAATCAAGAATCATCTGTGTACTATTCCCAAAAAGTATAATAGAAAAAAGACGAGTTAGTAAGCAAATACCATGATAATCATATAACATAGCAGAAGAATGGAAGAAAAACACAGACAACAACTCACCACAACACTCAACGAATTCGGCCAGGGCGTAACAAACTTGTTTTCGTCCAGGTATGCATAATTCAGCTCGGGTCGGTCATGGTCTTTGAATCTGTTGAGGACACCAGAGTTTCCGGGGGCACGTTGAATATCTTTAATGGCGAAGATACCACGAAGGACATGGGTCATGATCTGTGAATTTTTCAATTAGAGCGTGGCTGGAATACGTTCAGGGCAGGCCTACCTTAACAGTGATGTCTTCTCCAAGGCATCTAAAGGTAAAAACGGATAGGTTACTAGTTAGTCAGGAGTGACAAGGAGACGAAGACTGGAAACGGCGGCTGGCTTTCTAAGGATGTCATGCTATCAACTAACCGAGAGATTCCATCGCTAATGATGTAAGTTTTTCCACTCTGATCCCTCCGCGCATTGACTGTATCGGGTTGAGGGAAGACTTGGTCCTGTTGAGGATTGAGGATTGCACAAAGGCGATGACACCCAAGCGTCAACCAGGCGGAAAGTATCAATATCGAAAAAGAAGAAGAAGAGGGTGAAGCAGTCAGTAAACAGTTCATGATTAACTGATAAGCATAACACCCACATTTCTTCCGGCAGCATAGATATCCAAAAACACTCTTCCGTCCTTTTGAATGTTCAGTCCATCTGAATTATGGTCGGATGAGGCGATACGGTAGACGCCTTTAAACGAAGGATCCAATCCTGTATGACGTTTCAGCCGTCATGAAGAAAATATCTTGAACTTCCACTCACTCAACGCCTCCCTCGCATACCCCACCAACTCACCCTCCTTGTCCCCGGTCAATGCCAAGTTCCTAATAGCATCCTCGTACTCCGAATCCAGATACAGATCTACCATATTTGTACAAGCCACAGAAAGTTCCACGCTTCCGACCATGATCGCCAAAAGCACGTTGCCTTGCTCGCGGGCGGAGGTATATCCGAGTTTTTGGAGATGTTGCACAATGATGTGCTCGGTGGTTTTCTTGGGTCGGAAGAGGGAGAGGATGTTAGAGATAGAGAGCTGTTGGTTGGATAAACACATATAAGGTTGGAAGCAACCATAGGGAAGTGCGATAAATCATACCATTCTACTTATCGATCCTCCTAGTCCGGTCTCGATCTTTTCCAAAAGAAGCTTTACATGAGATTGAACCCGTTCCTTGAGGACCATGAGCTTCGAGAGCTCGACGTCCAAGAAAATATAGCTGAATACATACCGCCCACCCGTCAACAACAAGCATACTCATCATTAAAGGAACACATACGAATAGATATCCCCAAGCATCCCATATAACTCAGTGGCCGTGAAATCACCATCGTCGGACGATGAATTCTTGATCTTCAACCCGCTCTATTCAGGGCGAGAGAGAATAAAACCGGGGGTGAGCGCTCGTACCCGCACTGATCATAAGGACCAACTCACGAGATCGGCAATCCAATGTATAGGAACAAGCTTAAGAACGTCCCGAACTAGGTTTACGGAACGTGTCTTGGATCCCGAAAGATTGAACGAGTTGCTCTTGATGAGTTCTTGTGTTTTCTCGAAAAAGAATTTCGTCAATTCCGCCGAAGCCTCAGAAGTTCCAGCTAAAGCACCGAGAACCCGTTTCTGCTCTGTGCGGTCTTCAGGTGCACTGAAGAAGCTGTACGGAACGAAGAAAAAAACCAAAACTCAATAAGGATATTCCCACACGACACAAATTGTCAAAATTCACCCTTTCCCCGAAACGACGTCTTTCGCTCGCTTTTCATAATGCGCAATAAACTTCGGATCCTTTATGATATTCCCCACCTGCGTATAATCCATCGCCACCACTCCCGGATTTCTCGTCGTCGGTCGTTTCATATCATATTGATCGGAGAGATTCAAATCCTTCAAATAGACAGTCATTGCCTGAGGCGTCATCAGAGGGAAAAACGCATAAGTGCTGTTCTCCGTGAACTGTTCGGGGAGGGTACGAAGGAAGAGTCGGCCCAAGGCGCTCCCGAATCCAAAAGCATCATGCTGGCGTTGACAGTCGGCGAAACCCCACGCAGTAAGGTTGAATGGGGTGAAGTCGTGCGTGAAGTAGCGGTCCCCACGGGTGAGTGCGATGGCATCGCTCAGGATTGCACGACTAATGGTGTAGCCTTGTAAAAGAAGAAAAGTATGACATCAGTACGGCACGTTGGAGCAATTAAGTGTGCAGTTGTTCTCTCACCAGGACATAACCCAGCTCCATCCACCACAGGTTTAGCTTCCTCCGCTTGCAAACCAACATAAAGCTCAAGGTATTCGATATTTCCGTACAACTTCTCAGCAGCATGAGCGATTTCCGGGTTCGAATTCCATTCCAAGAAAGTGCTATAGGCTATACAAGGTCTCTTTCAGCAGAAGTAATGCGGCTTCAATGGCATAACACTCACGTTTGAGACCTAAATACTTCCTGAAGTCGTTCAACGAACACACCCCCCATGCGCGATTTTGAGTGATCCCCATGATTTCATGGAGCCGCATGCATTCTAGTGGGAATGGAGAGATGAATAACCAGTAGGGATGAAAAAGCGAGGAGAAAATCTTACCTGGCGTACCCCGAGCGCGGAAAGCACCTGCAGGATGCTCAGTGCTATTTGCGGACATCAGTACGTCAGTCGAACAACTCATTCAAATGACACTCACGCATTTTTAAGCAAATTGGCCAAATCTTCATCCCGGAAGGACCCGTCTTCTTGTCTTTTCAAACTAAGAATAGTACATAAACTTGTATCAGCAAAAATGCATAGCAATGGCAGCATAGCACCTACTCGCCAAAAGTCCAGTGACTGAGATCGGGTAGTTGAGCCATAGCTTTCTTTGCCCCAATAACGAAATCCATAGCCGTCAAGTCCTCGATGGGCTTATCTGGGAAGATTTGCTGCAACTTCTGCAAAGTCCATTGCTCGTCTTCCTGGCTTGTAGTCGCGTGCCAACGGTAAAGACAGTTGAACTGATTGCCATTTGATCAACAACATATTCAGACACAATGTAAATTCGAAGAGATCATACGACCCACCTCCACACTGCAGCTGTTTCCCCGTCCTCTTTCGAATTCAGAGTGGTCAGAGTTTCTCATTTCCTATTAGCCATGGTTAGTCATCTGAACAAGTCGCACATGCTAGAAAAAATTTTACTCCGAAGGGATCCAAACTCCAATTACTCCCTTGCCTTACCAGACCCAGAATACAGGAGACATAATCAGAAAAGATGACTGTCGAACGAAAAACATCAGAATAACAACAGGTGAGAGCATTCGGGAATCTGAACCTGTGCCGAACCAGCCACAATTCACCAAGCGCGCGGTCTGGAACAACTCCTCATCCTGAGCAGCAAGTGCGTCACCAGAAAGCGTGGAAGGGTCTTTGTACTTCTTCCGCTCGTTTATGTCAAAGAGTTTCTTCGCAATGTACTGAATAGGCAAGTTGGTTGACAAATTGTAGAACAAGGACTGTAACACCCACATTGTGATTCCGACTAAACAGCACTAATAAAACGCATACTGCAGGAGGAAGCAAGAGTAGCCTATCCTCTGCAAATGAGTCAGGGTGTAATAGCCCTAAACCTTCCTTTCTACGAACTCGGTCCTGAGTCTCTTGGTTATGACCATAGAGAGGAGCCAAATCGCAATAAGAAGATGTCTCGTTAATGTTTACGTCCGTATGTGACGTTCGGAACACACTGTTGGTAGCATTAGCATATACTCGAACCGAACTGAGGCGAAATAGAGAACCCCACACCTGTGGATAACCAAAGCGGCGAATGAAAACATGAGCGAGGAAAGCCCGGCAGGATGACTCTGGAACTGTACGACATAACGCCACTAGCATCAGTAAATATTGTAGCAATTACTTGACACCAACGTACACCATCGCGCTTTAAGAGCCTGCAACGCAATGAAAGGACCAAGAGAAGAAAGTCGAACCACAGACATAGTCAGCCGATTCGTTCCTGAATCAATGTAACCATAAAACTCACGTATCGAAGATTAATCCTGGGTCAGGAAGTTCGCTCGGAGACAGCGGATGACTTTGTTGCACCGATCGCGCGTAAGTAGCTCCAGCCTTCCCCAGATCTGGGTCTCCAATGTTGTTCCCGGATCCATCCGCCGAACGCCATGCGTACTTGTTTCCGATTAAAGTCGCGGGGGGATGCGAGAGATCGTTATACACTATGTAAGTGGGGAGCGTGCGTCGGCGCAAGGCAGGCAAAGAAGAGGAAGAAGGAAGACATTTGGTGAGGGGTGAGAATTGAGAAGATTCCCAGATGAAAAAAATAAAGGTTACAACGTACACAGTTTGATAACGTCGTCCTGTAACTTTTGGGCAAAGTCGCCTGGGGGCAGTTTGGAAAGCAAGGACAGTCCATGTTCCAGCTACGTTGGAATCGAGGGGAACGAGTGATCAATCACATCTTTGTGCGGAGATCGTACAACACCCGTACCGCCAATTTCCTATCATCAATCGCCTCTTTGTGTCTAACGAAATCCGCCGCGGCAGACTGAGATAAGGAACGAGGAACAGAAACGGTCATCATTTTTCAGCTTGCTTCGAATTTCCCAAACGCCACGTCGAACTCACCAGTCCAGATTGCTCAAAAGTCAAATGCGTGTTTGCTTTCTTGAATGGCTGAGCAGCTGAGGAAGTTGTCGTACTATCTGCCTTTGCTTGGTGTCCATTAGCCGTTCCCTATAAACAGTTCGAACAATCAAAACGTGCGAACGATGGTTTACGGACAGAGAAACGAACATTGGTTGGGTAGATACTAGTGCTACGGCGAAAGATTGATGGAAACTTGTCCAATGGGCTCGTAGCTTCTGACATTGTTGTGCGCAAGAGGCTGCTTGGGTCAACAGCAAGCTGACTGTAAAAGCGGATGAAGGAAGGAAAGGGTAGCAAAAACGGAGTCCCACTTTCTTAAGCGTTCTTATAGTGAAATGGAAGCGGATTTACCCCAAAAGGCATTCTTCCTTGTAAGAATGTTCGTTTTCTACAATCGGGGAAAGGAAATTAAGACTCTGTCAAGCACCTAATTGGAGAGTCAATCAGCAGCTGAGGTTGAAGTCGGCTAACTCACGACCAACGCGCCAGAAACTTTTCATTTAATATTTTTAGAGTGGCAGCTGAGGGCACCTGGCGTATTACCCAAAGAGATGTGGATGAAATCAATGACATCTGAACGATTGATATTGTAGTTTGAAGAAGATATGTCTATAGAGATACTGGAGATAATCATAGTTAAAACGAAAAAAGGATTCAATCACATTCGGGAACACGTACATCACATTGGCGCCTAAATTCTATGCGCGCTCCCAGATCTAACCACGGCTGCGCTTTGGACAGGCGTTATGGTTCCGCGATAATATTAACAAAGAAGGATATCCGGTGACATTCCTTTGACGTTCTGAATATTCGTATAATTCTAACGTTAGGAGGTCGATAGCAGATCAGGGCCCCGGATCTGATTGAAATTTTCCACTGGTTGAAGAAGACTTCAAGAAGTTGAACTTTTCGTGTTCTAGTAGTTTTGTGCAGTGCATGCGCAAGTGAGGAATCTTCTAAATATATACCGGTCGGAATTTGGAAGGAGCATTCACTTAGTAAGGTCCAAGCTAAGACTGCTAAGACACCCCCGACATAAGCCGACATATAAGATGATTGCATCTTGACAAACCCACCCGAGATAGCATGAGGATATGGGATCTTGACTGCACCATCACAGCAGCTATGAGTTGCAAGTCCCCGTAGATTAGTGGTTAGATCACCACGTTGTGGTAGAGCAATTTGCCGAGCATAACCGTGGTAACCCAGGCTCGAATCCTGGCAGGGACACTCTTTTTGCCCCTCTTCTCTTCGAGCTTTTCACAGCTTTTTGGGGATCCTAGTTCCCATTGTCAGGTCCAAAGTTTCGTGAGGTCAGAGTTGAATAACAGTTGATATTGGACAGAACGTGAGTTGTTGATTCATGATCGAAGATGTAAGAAAGTCACTTGCTTTCAGTTTCACAAGCTTTCACATCTGTCCATCTTCTGTCTCGATATCTGAACATCTCTGTGTCGACGTGGTCCTGACTCCTGACTGCACAATTGATATCAAACCAACCAGGGGAAAGATATCTCAAAGACGATTTGGACAAAAACACTGTCAGACCAGTGGAATGCTTTTTTTTGAACTCTTTTATTCCGCGTATGTAAGTAAAGCAAGTACTAAGGCCCGGGGAGGTGTGTAATTTATATGTTCCTTTGGTGTGATTATAGCTACTGGGGTGATGATGCTAGTGCTTGTCTGGTGCTTGTAGTGGAACGCATCGTATCGGCGAAATCGGCGATATGTATCACATTTGATGCAAACATCCCGACTCTCTCCACTAATCCCATACTCCGACCTGCTCCCAGTGCTGCGCAGCGTGTAGCCTGTTTCTATGTCTGGGGACTCGCATTCTTCCTCAACGACCTCAACCTTGAAGTTCCTAAGTATCGATCATGCTCATGATTTGTATCACTACAAGCGAAGGCTGCGCAATATCAAAGTATTTAAAAAGATCTAAAAGGATTGCGTTTTTTCTCTGTCTCACTTTCTTTCCACATTTTACTTGATCTCCAGAGCTGGTCTCTCCTTCCACTCACAGAACGGGTTTCTTTTGAGAGTCCTGTTGAGCAGGCAAGGGGTGCATAGTGGTGACACTCTCTAGCACCA
>MU823890.1:0-15144 GCA_027921425.1 Lentinula novae-zelandiae | reverse complement strand
CCTTCTATTTCTTCCCAACCACAGGAATTTCCTTCCCTCTTCAGCTCGCTCATGATTCGCGAACGAGTATCGACCCGAGGTGTCATTCGTCCGCTCGAGCCGTTTTCCGATCTCCCCGCGTTCTCAATCCCTCCGCAACTGATCGGCGAGATCTCTGAACGCGCTGTGAGGAGGTATATCGCTGGGCGTACGTTCTTTGAACATAAGTTTTCAGGAACGAGAAAGGCTATAGAGCAGAGACGGAGGAAGCATTTACAGAGAGCTAGAAAAGATACGACTAGGAATATGAGTGCGTTGAAAGGGAGTGTTGAAAGGGAAAGTAAGAAAATGAAGCAAGAAGAAGAACAAGGGAGTGACGAAGAGGGATATGATCATTACCATGGTTCCCGATCCCCAAACTCACCATATATTCCCAACAATAATGCGTCTCCATTTAACATTGGAACTGCCCTCCTCGCATCCTCCGGCTGGTCTTGGTCATGGGCTTTAGATAATAACGAGCATCCACCACCGAGTAGTCTCGTTGCGCGCAGGGACACACATGAGGCACTGATGCTTGCGCGGGTAGCGGACCAGGGTGTGCTGCAGGATGAACAAGGAGGAGTAGGCGCGGCCATGAGTGGAAACAACCTTTGGAGCGTGGTTGTTAGTTTTTTGACGCCTGCTGGGAACGGGAACGCGAGTGGAATCCGGAGTGGCGGGGAAGAACGAGAGAAAGACCCATATCCACTTCCACTCCCGCTTGCTTGAGGCTGATTATTCGAGTCATCTGAGGACATGGTGGTCAGATAGAGCGAGGGCTAGGGAAAGGAAGCGCATGATGATCAAGTAAACCCGGTTCCGGGACTGAATATCCCGAGCGCTTACAGTAAGCGCCTGATGAGCTTGTCAGTCTTTCCAAAGTCTGAAAGGGCATACAACTGTCCCCAAACACCGGTGGAATAGCCTTAAACATCAACCTAAGTTAACAATCAGGTCTTTTCGAACACATTTCATGAAACTGCCCGGCGTCGAGGAGTGACAAGGTGATATTCTTTTTGTTCAATATATAACAAAGGGAGAGGACAGGCTACACTGAACACAATTCGTCCGGTAATATGTACCGCACGAAGGAACACCTTATAGAAATTTGCAAACAAATGAGAAGATTCAAGAAAGTAGATGTAGATCTGAGAATAATGAACGACGGGAGGTAGTCGGATTGATATTGCATTTAGGACCTGTTCGCCCAGTTATAAACATCTGGAAGGTACTCATCCAAAGAACAAAAGGGGCATTTCCCAGACTGGTGGCTAATAACTCGAGGAACAGCTCGGCTTCGCCCTATAATTCATTGTGATTCAGGAATTTAATGTGAAAGATAAACACGTACAATTGAGGATGTTGGCAGTTCTGATGTGGTACATGCTTTGAGCTGCCTCGACACTGGGAGTTCTCACACTGCACCTGAAATTTGCATGAATGATACTGGGCATGGAAAAGCAGAACGTCACAAATCTATTCACAAAAATGGTTCGGTGATGAGTTTCACTTGCTTGATGGCCACAAGTGGCATATTGGATAACTTCGTACTCCTTGCGGCACATTTGGAAGATAATATGAACGACGTCGACTAGAAAATGCATAGCACAGAAGGTCAGGAAGAGGTAGGGAGAAGAGAGACATGCGTACAAAAGAGTTTTCAAGCTTCGGGTGGGTTAATAGCCCATGCGAGGAATAGCGAGTTTTTATAGCTACCATCCAAACCGAAATAAGGGCTTTCAACACCCTTGTTGACTCGATTGTGGCGTGTCACTTCAGGTTGTCCCGTACCTACCTTGTTCAGGATGATTGTGGCGAAGACCGTCGAGTTGACTCACTTCCTTCAAGTGTAAAGATTATCGGAGGACCGCTGATGCTGATAATGGGCAATGATTATTCAATTGTGGGCAGAGAGAATTACTGGAGTTAGTTGAGATTCGCTCCAGGATCATTATGATTTATCTCATTGGCGCACGCGAAACAAGATGTACTGCCAAAACAACCTCGTTCCTAGTAGGGCTCACCATTCTACTACGATGTCGCCACAATTTCTTAAGAGGTCAAAGAGGTCACTAGGTAGCAAGTGAAACCATTCTGCAAGCCGATACAAGAGAAAGAGAGTATAATACTCTGTCTATTGATGGATCGATCGATGACATGAGATGAGAAATTGGCAAGTACAGATTGCCTCTTACAGCCGAATCAGGAAACCAGGGGTGCCAGATATTTCATGCCATCTCGACATCCCCATGCGTTCTCTCCTTTGGTATACCCCTCACGACAGAATTGACTAGTTCACGTCGGACCTCGGCACTGATTTGTGGGTGTGATGTTGCTCGTATAACATCAAGTAAGGCATCCTTCTGGTCTGGAGTCAGATCGGAGGCGTATCTAAAATAATGAATTTAATGAAAAGCTTCACATATGTAGGTAGATAGATATTCACCGTTGCACGAAAGCGAGTAGACTCTGATGCCAGAGCACTGGAAGATGCTCGGATTCGTGACGACTGCGTGGTTTGTAGGTGTTGGAAAGCCGGATGAAATGAAAAACGAGGGCGTCGACAACTTTAAAAGGGAGTTCGAACTTTTTGTCGATCAGAACCCGAATGAAAAGGGAGTTGGGACCTGTGATAGTTGTAGATGAGAGAGAAGAAAACGAACAAGTATGATTTAAGCACCTGTATAATCCATTTCCGCGATGTGCAACAACGCGGCAGAGGCATGGAGAACAGGTATTTTCACTTTAGCCAGGATGGATGCCATGATAGCAGCTTCCCTTAAGGTACACCCTTGCTGAAATAGTATGAGCTGTAGATACTTCTCATAACGCGAGCACGTACGTTGAGCATGGGGAAGAGAATACCCTTGAAGAAAGCGCTGGGCTTATACAGAGCCCTCTTCAAAGCCTCGTAATATTGGACATTCAGTTTCTTATTCTCTCGGATATCTTCGCGTACTGCTTCTAAAAGAACTACACTGAGGAAAAGTTGGGCCTGAGCTGGGTTCATGGTTGAGATAAATATCCGAGTCGCAGCACGGCATGCATGAGGCGACCAGTTTTCAGGTTCGGTGAGTGCGAGGATACGTGCCCATGCGGGAAAGGTAGGGATAACTTTGAACGGTTTGGGAAGAGATCCTGACTTATACTTGCTGAGGTATAAACCTAATCTGAAATTAGATTAGCTGCACGACATCAGGAATGAGCTGCGCATATGTACTTTGTGTACATTTCAACCACCATCGGGTCAAGTCCTAATGCTGGATCCGGTTTTGAAGGGTCTATGGGGCTCGAATAAAAGGGAACGTAGCGTATGAGAAGCGATATCCCTTCACCTTTGTGTTGCACTTTCTGAATGGCACCGACATTTTCATCGAGCTTTGAGAATATAATGTCGGCCAGAGTTCTTCGTTCACCAATGTCATGAGGTAGCAATGCATCCAGGGTTTCCATGTCGTCTGGATCGATTTCCTAAGGAAGCATTATCCATACTGCTCATGAATAAAACGGAATTCATAACTCACAAATATCTCTTCCATTTCTTCTCTCATATCGCTGTCGCTTCCGTCGTCCTCATCCTCATCATCGTCTACAGCGTTTACAATTTTAGCCATCCGTTCCTGCGGCGCATCTTCTACAATTTCTTCGTCCAACGCATCCAACTCGTCTTGCTGGGTTTTTGCCAATTCGAAAATGCGTCTCGAGGTTTTCGAGTCAAGTGCAACCTTGAACAAAGGAATGAAATTATGAGATGATAAGCGAAGCCTCAAAATTGAAATCTCGACTTCTACGTTTTCATCGTCTTCTGGAAACTTTTTAGATAGTTTTTGGCGCCTTCCAGGCTCAGATATACGACCATATCTCGCTTCACGTTCATCGTCGTCCAGCTGAGCGAGTAATGGATTGTGGCGAGATTTTACTGGGAATTTCGTAGTACGAGGCATGACGAAATTGAAGCTTGAAGTTTGTCACGGCATCTCGTCTACCAGTATCTACGAATTTTTCTCACGATAAAACCGGTACTCGAATATTCATCAAAGATATGTAGATAGATGTGAAGCTTAGTCCTATAATAAGGGCACAGCGTCTCTATGACCTTGAAAGAGGTCAGAGAATAACAACAACATTCACTGGGTGTACTCCCAGGCTTGTTACTGGGGTACATGGTCTACTAAGGTAGAGCTCAAGCAAGTTCCGCACACGTCACCTGACCGGCGTGACATGACCTTCGAAAATTAATAGCAGCCGTTCATCGACATATACAGAAAATTGGTTCGCAAGGAAGGTTTTGCCAGTTGGATCCAAAACTTTCTGCGCGAGCCAATTTCGAGAAGGCAGATTTATGAGACTGCTATTAATTTTTTCGTGGATCAAAATAGCAGTGGGTCACAGTCACCTGACATGTGCGGATCTTGCTTGAGCTCTACCTCACACAGACATGCGATTGCAGGCCACTGCACCACGGTGCATGGCAGAAACTCGGCTCCTTTTTTGAGGGTTATTAAATATTATGGAATCAAATAAACGGGGCGCCTTACAGGCGCCAACATTGAATGTTTTTTGAGAACAAAATAAAAGCAAAGTCACATAAACTACAATAGCTATGGAGTAACTGAGTGAGATGAGAAAAAATAATCGTGACAGAGTCACAGTCTTGTGATATCCCGTGCCGGTCACAAGAAATCAATACAATTCAATTCAGTGTTACTTTTGTCCAAATAAGGAGAAACTCCTACCATATAAGGAAATCAATTTTGTATGGAGTGCCGTATATAAGGACGATACTTCCGTAAACTACAGCCTTGTAACTTGAACCGGGTTTGAATCCCTGCCACATGCGGGTGCCATACTGTTGTATCATCACCTTCTCGTCATTCGGTTCTATTTCCAAGCCTTTGCCTTTTTTGGTATCGACCACCCATCTCCCCCTCAACTATCTTTCTCTTCGACTTCAGATGACTTCTTCTTTACTTCCATTTATTCTATCGACTTCTAAAATGACTTCATTATTCTTTCTAGCCAGTTTGGTGAGGTTCTACAGAGTCCTTATGTGTCATGCCTTGACCTGCCTACCCTACCCCTACAATCTATCCCCTACACTACTACAATCTCACAGGACCACCTCCTTCATTGCGGGACCTCCCAGCTACCCTCCCCATAAGCTCCCCCGCCTCAGTCCAGCCTCAGCAATACACCCAGGACTCCCCTTAACCCCATCCGTAGAACTCACCTGCCGCAACAACCCCCATTAGTCCCTGATCTTGATCAGTCACCTCATGTTCCCCAGATCCCCCGATGTTCCCTTGTTCACTTCCCATACCTATTTAAGTAGTCTTGCGAATGTCCCGAAGCCTAGCTTGGTATATTTTGAACACACACCCTTTACATAGGTCCAGTCCCTGTCCCTTTGTACCTGCTAACTGTACGGATTTCTCTTTACTCTCTGTTTCTTTATCTCTGTTTCTCTCTACTCTTGTCTACTGTCTCGACGATTGTCTATACGATCCAATACACGCTTTTACTTCACGTCTAAGCAATCCGAGTGAGTCTCCGAGCTCCCTCAAACAATACTAAAGCTCCCCAACGCCTAACGCCTTGGTGAGCTAACCTCCCCAAAACCTCCTCGAGCTCCCCCATTGCTCCACAAGCTTTGGGACCTCGATCTAGGTAACATCGAAGCTGCTTCCTATGTCGAACTACGTATCGCTTCTCCGTTACAACCTCCCACACTCAAGGACGCCCACCCTCGAGCCCAGTCCCCGGGAACCTACCCTCCCGGGCGTATATCTACTCAGGAGCTTAGACACTCCAGACCCATCTCCAATACGACCTATTCGATCCTACATTGACGTTCTAGCAAGTACAACTCATACTACGCAATACTACTAGGTTCCATACATCCACCTTCCCTACCTACACCTTAGGGACCTCCTCAAGGGTCACATCTCTCCGTCCTATCTACTACTAGGTCATTCCTGTCCTCGGTTGCGGTTCCCGTAGCTCCCTTCGAGCTCCAGCCTGCTCCTAGCACGCTATAACATAAACTCCCTATACCAAACCTACCCTAAGACCTATTCTGACCCAGGTCTTACATTATGACTCTGCGGAATTTCACAACAGACCTTATTTGTGTACTAAAGTCCTATCTTCTTATCTCTGGCAGGTTTCTACGGTACCGACTCTAGATAGCCCAAAGTAGTATAAATTATCGTAGGAACTCGAGAATAAAGTCCAGAATTTTCTTGCCTATTTGGTTGCTCGACCGGATTCAGCCCGAACTGAATAGACAAATACTTCACTTTGCAAAGTGAAGGGTCTACAAAGCTTGCCCTTGATATAGGTTATCTTCGAGACTGGGATTCTCGACTGTAAGTGTTTCTACAGCTGTTAACGATATCTCCGAGCTCAAAGTTACCTCTCTTTAGAGAACCATTATATTCTAGTCGCCAACAATTATCACACCAAACACCTAAAATCTCATTCATCTTTTTCACTATACTCATACACAATGCCCGACATTACTCTCAAACAACTCCAGTCAGTCCTATCTACGGAAGCATTCTCTGTGATTGCACCACTCTTTGAAAATCTTGCTTCGAGACTCGCAGCAAGTGAAGGGAGGGTTGCCGACTTGCAAACAGCTCAAGTTAACACTCAGCAACTCTCGAACCTCTTTTGTGAAGCAATTTCAGAAATCACTTTCCCTCCACCACCACCATCTAACCCTCATACTGCTACAGCTCGAGCACCATTGCGAACGTGTCATGAAGTACGTAGCCCCTATCATTTTCCTTTTCTCACCGTCTCTACGCCCTTATTTGTATGATACATCACTCCATTACTTTCACGTCCCACCTGACCCCCTTCATCGATTACTGATCCATCAGTTACCCTTCTCCTTCTACCGGCTTCCGCCACCTTCTTTATTCTCAAACTGCACAGTATTACATTGTCAGTTCTCGCAGACCGGATTGTGTATATAAAGCCAGCCCCCACTACCTGGTCCCTTATCTTGACCTCTCTGTCATTATCTTGGGACCAGGTACGTGCTTACTTACTAGTACTTACAACTATGATACTAATATAACTCTGTCATTATCTTGGGACCAGTCCGCTTCCGCTCCGCATTTACCACTCTGCTTAGTCGCTCCGCCTTCCTGCTCCGCTTAGTCACTCCGCCGCTGCCGCTTTGTGACAGAACGGAACTCCCTATCTTCCGCGGCCGTCCAGATGAAAATGTTAGTGCCTTTATTTCCATTGCACAAGACTTGCTAAAGGCTACGCACATTGCTCAGGAAGATTGGGGAGTCATCGTAAGTGGTTGCTTCCGTGATACTGCTCAAACTTGGTACTTAGCCAAGAAGCAGGATAATGGAGGCAAACCCCTTGAATGGAACCATCTAGAACGGGAACTTCATACTCAATTTGACCATCCAGCACAAACAGATGAACTTTGAAACAGTTTGTCCCGATGCAATTTCCGAGGTAATGTTTCTGAATTCATTCCTCGCTTTCAAAAGCTTGAAATGCAATTATCTCCTGCAAATATGACCTTTGGAGATCGTAAGTTCAACTTCTTTCAGAGTCTTCCTCCTGAACTTTGTTTCCATATCTCTAACTCAAATCCCTCTTCGATGGCTGATGTTTATGAAGCTGCTCGAGTCTGGGAAAGGTATCACCATACCTCTGGACATATCAATGCTGCACGAACAAGTGACCCTCGATGACGAACCAATAATAACAATACTTCGTCCACCTCTTTCTCTATGTTCCCTTCTACCCCTTTGGCTAACACCTCAGCCCCAGCTCCTATGGATCTCGATACTTTCACCCCTAACACTTCTTCATCTAACAGAGCTAACTTGCACTGCTTCAACTGTGACAAACTCGGTCATTTCTTAAAGGACTGTCGTCTTCCACGAAGGAAGAAGAATGGTCCTCCACTGCCGAGTCACAGTCATCCGAACAGACCCTAACATTCAATGTTCCATATTTCCATGGGACGTAGTCGAAATTCGCCCTTAAGCTCTCGAAAGTCTTCCCTTCTTGGACGAATCTCAGGTCAATTCAGAAAGCAAGAAGATTCTAAGGAAGAGGTCAATCAATTCTTAGGTTCTATTCCGACAAGGCCATTGGAAGCTCATGTCTTGAGCGTTGACCTTGAAGGATCTCCAGAGCCTACCTTGCCTGTATATTCTGCTGTAGTAGGTGGAATCCGCTCTTGTTTTTCTCGAAAAAATAAGAAGAAGAACGAAAAGGGCAAGGAAAAGGAATCTAAAAGGGTAGTTGATTGTATCTTCGACACTGGAGCACGCAACAACTATGTCAATGGTCGCGTACTTAGGGACCTTGACAATGTCCAAAATTTTCCACTCGACCCTCCTCGCGAAATCTTCGGTGCTGGTCATACTTTGACTGCTTCATTTGCTCGTTTTACATTGACTATTGGTTCTATGGAAGAAGAGATGTTAGCTTATGTTCTAGATCAGAGCACGGGTTTCCGGTATGATCTTCTTCTTGGACAAACCTTTCTTGCAAAACACGATGTTCAATTCAACTGGCAGGAGCACACCCTCGAGTTGGTTGACCCGCGTACTTGGGGGGTGGTCAAAGTTCAAGCGTGTTGTTGCCCGAATGATCCCAAGGAAATGCAGGAACTCTACTCATTGAAGGTTAGCAAAGATGAAGATGGGTATGTTGATCTTCCTGACAAACAGTATACATACTCACCGGATTCAAATACTGCTAATATTAGTGAGCTAAACGATGACGACAATTGTGATAGCAATAATCAGAAACTCCCTTCTCCCCCTTCAACTCCTATTCCAATGTCTACCGTTACAACAACTGTTGGCAATGAAGAAGACGCTGACAAAGAACTCAAGAAAGGCTCATTTGGTGATAAGCTAAGAACCCCGGCCATGAAGATGTTTCCGAAATGTTTTTGGGAAAAAGTAGGTTACCCACCTCTCAGACGATGGGTACATACAGTTGACACTGGCAATGCACAGCCAATTCGTATACGTGGACGCCCTCATTCTCCCCACGAGAGCCTCGAAATCAAAAACTTTTTGGAGAATGGTATCCAGGATGGAGTTATTGAACGTTCCGACTCTCCTTGGTCTGCGCCAATTCTCCTCATTCAAAAAAAAGATGGTACACTTTGTCCCTGTGTGGATCTCAGAGCCCTTAAAAATCTAACTCGAAAAAATGCCTACCCCTTGCCTCGAATAGATGAATGCTACGTCAATCTCAACAACGCCTCAGTTTTCACAACTCTTGATCTAAAATCTGGATATTGGCAAGTTTGTTTGGATGAGGATGCGAAGCTGAAAACTGCTTTCACCTGCAGATACGGTCATTTTCAATTCCGCGTCATGCCATTTGGACTTACTAATGCTCCGGCGACATTCCAAACAATGATGAATGACATACTGAGTGAGTATATTGATCACTTTGTGATGGTCTATGTTGATGACATCATTATTTATTCAGAATCTACCAATGAACATGAAACTCACGTCAAGAAGGTACTTGCTGCTCTTGATGCCGAGGAACTTGTTCTTAACCTGGATAAATGTACATGGGCACAGGATGAATTACTCTATCTCGGGCACTATGTATCTGGAAAAGGTATTCAAGTTAATCCCGATAAGGTGAAAGTTGTCTTGGAATGGCCAATACCTTCCAATATTACAGAACTTCGGGGATTCTTGAACCTCGCTGGGTACTATAGGCACTTCGTACGTGGTTTCGCTCAAACTGCTATGCCGCTAACTGATCTTCTCCGTGGTGCACCAAAAAAGGGTTCAACTATTTCCTGGACTTCCGAATGCACCGTCGCCTTCGATAAACTCAAATACGCACTTACTCACACACAAGTCCTCATTCATCCCACTCCTTGGCATGTATTTGTCATTAACTCTGACGCTTCTGGTACCTGTATTGGTGCTGTTCTTCAACAGTCTTGCACTCCATTCAAGGATCTTAACGAAGGGAGGGATGAGAGTGAATACGAAAAGCGATTTGAATTCAAAGAAAAGAACCTACGACCTATAGCATACGAATCGCGCAAGATGACTCCAACTGAACAACGATACTCTGCCCAAGAACGTGAAATGTTGGCCGTTGTTCATGCACTCAAGAAGTGGCGAGCTTACATCGAAGGTTCCCCAACAGTTGTTCGAACTGACCATGAATCCCTCAAGTATTTCCTCACTCAAAAGGATCTTGGCCGTCGACTCGCTCGCTTTGCTGATGATATTGCCCATTTCAATGTCAAAATCATGTATCGTCCTGGTTCCACTCAGATTGCTGCCGACGCTCTCTCTCGTCAACCTGGCCATGCCAATATCCCTGATTCTGACTATCAACCTCTACATACTATCAAAGTCAATGATCCTGAAGACAGGTCAGTAATATTCCGAACTCTTGAACACTACTGAACGGACTTACTGGCTGGTAAACCTTTGAAAAGTACGGAAGGAAAATATCTGGTATGTGATAATCTCCTGTTCAAAGATATGAGTCCCAATGACAGAGACCCACAGGTTGTCATTGTGCCTACCTCCATTGCTGAAGCTCTAGGACTTGTCCAAAGGCTTCATGTAGATCTCGGACATCTAGGTATCAATGCTGTCACAGACTGTCTGCGAACTTGAGCATGGATTCCTTATTCAACAGAGATGATTGAATACACAGTACGTACTTGTGATCATTGTCAATTCACAAAACACGAACCAACTCATCTTCAGCCAATGTTTCCGCTACCTCGAGTTAATGCCGGCGACATTTGGGCTTTTGACTTCATCGGCCCACTTCCTAAAACCAAATGTGGTAATCAGTACCTTCTCACTACGATGGACTTAGGAACAAGCTTTACCTTCGCTGATGAACTACCTTGATGCTCTGCAGGAACTGTTGTTTGACTCCTTCGTCATATAATTTCCATGTTTGGGAAGCCCCGAGCAGTACTGACTGATAATGCTGAGGAATTCATGTCATATAATTTTCGAAATCTCCTTCAATGACTTACTATCGAACACCTTCATACTTCCCCCTATCATCCTCAAACGAATGGCCGCGTCGAAAAATTCAATGATACATTGGTTCAAATCTTAGCCCAATTCAGTGCTCCAGATCACCAGAATGAATGGGATGAGTATGTACTGGATGCTTTGCTTGCTCATCGAGCTCACAAGAATTCTAGTACTGGAATGTCCCCGGGTCGCATGATGTATGGCTTTGAACCACATCTTCCGAACGATACTGTCTTTGGCACTCTACAAATCCCTCCTTCCGATGCCGAAATTACAGTCCTACAGGAACATTGTCTTGAACATGTCAAAAATCTTGGACAATATCGAGAAGAAGCTAATGCAAAGGCTTTGGCACATCTTGAAGAAGAAGCAACAAAAAGAGAAGATAGGTATAAGGAGCAGGGACTCGGAGTTGGAGACTTGGTATTGAGAAAGAATGAACATCAGTCTAAGATCCATCCCCGCTGGGATGGACCTTTCATTATTCGTGATGTCTCTGGCAAAAATACTTACCAGCTCATGACTAGGAATGGCTACATTCTTCGGAACCTCTACAATGGTATCCGTCTCCGACCCTACTATTCAAAGTCCTCTTTGAAGCTTGAGGACCCTTCTCTCTGGTATGCATCTGCAGACCTTCAACAACAAGATGCTCACGAAAAATTAAAAACAGGACGATGCGGTGACAGAAAGTAAACAAAGGCCCTACCGGCAACTCAAACAGCATATTCTGATCTTCTGATTTGATCCGTTCATCCCATTTCCGAAATTCTCTGTATTTGTATTCTTATACTCTCTTTTTCCCTTTCTGTGATATGTACAATATTGTAGAATATGTTACCAATGTCCTCATACTCAGCAAATGCTTTTGCAGAAGCAAAAGAGTTAATGAGGGGATTGTGTTGTATCATCACCTTCTCGTCATTTGGTTCCATTTCCGAGCCTTTGCCTTTTTTGGTATCGACCGCCCATCTCCCCCTCAACTATCTTTCTCTTCGACTTCAGATGACTTCTTCTTTACTTCCATTTATTCTATCAACTTCTAAAATGACTTCATTATTCTTTCTAGCCAGTTCAGTGAGGTTCTACGGAGTCCTTATGACTCTGCGGAATTTCACAACAGACCTTATTTATGTACTAAAGTCCTATCTTCTTATCTCTGGCGGATTTCTACGGTACCGACTCTAGATAGCCCAAAGTAGTATAAATTATCGTAGGAACTCGAGAATAAAGTCCAGAATTCTCTTGCCTATGTGGTTGCTCAACCAGATTCAGCCCAAACTGAATAGATGAATACTTCAATACTGTTGTATCAGCTGGAGTGATTTTGGACTCATTACTGTTTATAGATTACTTGCCATAGTATCTTATCTGGTTCTGTATTACTTATCCTCAGTGTATATTTTAGATGGAAGACTCCGGACAGTACTTCGCCATAGTTAATTGGTTATTCTATAGATAAGAACAGTTGTACTTAAAGTAGTTGTAGATACTTGGACAATTCTCTTTGTCCGTTAACAGCTTGACTGGATTCATAGCCCAAAGTTTATGTGTGAATACCTCACTTTCAAAAGTGCAGGACTCTTTCTATGCATCTTCGAGACTGGGATCTTGACTGTAAGTTTTACTCAAAGATCTTTCATAGAAACAGGAGCTCACTGTCTCTGTATAGAGAACAAATCTATTCACTAGTCAACTTCAAATTCTATCTGACCAAACTCCCGGACTATCACATCTTACTCAGTCAGAAGTTATAGAACAGCTTCAAGCAGTACTTCCCCAGAAATGTTCAAAGTTATCACCCCTATCTTCATGGGTCTTGCTCATTGTCTCACCAAATCTGAGAACCAAGTTGCTAAACTCCAACAGGGACATATCTCTATGGAACAGCCGACAGCATTATTCCGTGAGGCCTTATCTCACAATCACAATCCCTCTCTTCCTGTTCAACCAGTCCCTCTTCCGCAAATGCACCCTGCAACAGCTCAAGCACCTCTTCACATGGAACTACCAATCTTTCAGGGCCAACCTGAGGATAATGCCTGTGCTTTTATATTAATTGCAAAGGATCTTCTGCAAGCAACTCACATCTCACAGGATGACTGGGGCATAATCATTAGTGGGTGTTTCTGTGATGCTGCCTTAACCTGGTACTTGGCAAAGAAACAGGAAAATGGAGACAAACCACTTATCTGAGATAAGCTCGAAAAGGACCTCTTAGCTCAATTCGACAACCTGTCAAGGACAGATGACATCCAAACAAAGCTTGTGAAGTACAGGTGAAATGTCTCTGACTTTATCACTCAATTCCAGAAGTTAGAAATGCAGCTCCCACCCACCAAAATGACCTTTGGTGATTGGAAATTCAACTTCTTTTGTTCCATTCCCTATGATCTCTGCTTCCATATTGCAAACAGCCAACCAGCCTCTATGGCTGAGGTGTATGAGGCCGCTTGTATTTGGGAACATCATTATTGTCTCTGGTTGAACATCAGGCACTCACCATAATCATCCATCACATACTTCCAAGTCTTCAAATCATTTTTCATCAATGATATTAGCCCCCATGAGACCTCATGTGTCCTCAAACAATCTTACTCCTATGGATTTGTATACATTCTTGCTTCGTCCTATGGCACCAAATAATGATAAGTTCAAGTTCCATTGCTATAACTGTAACAAACCTGGTTACTATTCCAAGGACTGCCAGCTTCCAGATTGATGGAGAGAGCAATTAAAAGGCAATAGTCAAGGCCCAATCCAATGAACTCCCCAATCAATGTTTTTCATGGGAGAATCACTTCCCCTTCTACCTGGAATTCATCACACTGCAAGGAAAACTCATCTCTACCAACTGCCCCTGCTCATCTAATGGACTGCAGCAAAATCTGTGACCCCAGCTAAGGTGTCATTACAGAAAGTCAATTCATTCCTTTGAGCTTGTGAGCCTGAGTCAAAACCCTTGATTTTGAAGCCTGCACAGAATGAGGTTTTCACTTTCTCATTTGACAATGATTAGAACATAGGCTTACCTGTCTACCTTGCAATGCTCTATGGTCCTTGATTGCCTGATAAGCCTTGGAAACATGAAGCTATTCTCAGAGCCCTTGGTATAAGTGACATGGGTGCTCACTGGGACTATATCACTCAAAAGAGCACTGAACTCGTACATGCAGAAATCTTTGATTTTGTAGAACCTCAGACAATTGCCGGTGCTGATCATTCAGTCACAAAATATTTCTGTCGTTTCTGGATCTGGATAGAACCTATCAAAGAAGAAATTTGTGCGTATATCTTAGAGGCAGATAGTGGATTTCGACATGGCTTCCTTCTTGGTCAAAGTTTCCTCACAAGTTACAATGTCACTTTTAACTGGGATGACAACTCCATGACCATTGTAGCTCCCAATACTGGTGTGGCAGTCTGCATTAAACTTAAGCACATTTTGGGTCTAAAGAAACAGGAGTTATACCACACAGAAGGTATATCAGCTGGATATACTTCTCTTCCTGCAGAAGAATTTACTTACACCGAAGATGAGGATGTTGCCTCAATTGAAGCTGTAATCAACAAACAGGAATCCATTCAAGCCCTTGCCATCCCATATCCTCTACTGCTGCTCTTACCAATTCAAACTTGGGCCTGCATAATACAATTGAAGAGAAGTTAGAAGAACAGAAAGCTGAAGCAAAGCCGGGATCCACATTTGGTAAGAAACTTAAAGACTTAGCACTTAACAAATTTCCGGGTTTGTTCTGGAAGAAGGCTGGGTACCCACCTGCTTGAAAATGGGTACACAAAATTGACACAGGCCCTGCACAACCAGTCCAAGTGCGCGGTCAACCACATTCCCCCCATGAGAACGAAGAAATCAAGAGATTTATTAATAATGCAGAAACGGATGGTGTAATTGAGCCCTCTGATTCCCCATGGTCAGCTCCAATTTTGCTTATCCCTAAGAAGGACAGTACATTATGCCCTTGTGTTGATCTCACCTCGTCATCACACCTCCTGACTTATATATAAATGCCAAGCAGGGGTGGTTATGGCATTGATCTATCAATCAAATATCTCAATTTCCTTA
>MU823889.1:0-15151 GCA_027921425.1 Lentinula novae-zelandiae | reverse complement strand
TTAATCGGGGAGTTAGGGGTCAGGCTCGAACGCAAGGCAGTGGAAGAGGGAAGGGGAGCTATGGCTAATGGGTCAAGGCATGACAGGACCCCAAGACAAAGGCAATCACCATCTCACAGACAGCATACCTCCAGCGGATGCTCCAACACTTCGGCCTCGAACGCATCCGACGCCGACACACCCCACTTCCCCCGAATGTGAAGCTAAAGGAGTCGCCAACCCCACTGCCTGAAGAGGATTGGGAGTTCATGGAAAACAAACCATACAGGGCAGTCGTCGGCTCAATACTGTGGGCGCAGGTATGCACTCGGGCAGACCTCGCTTTCACAGGGAGCCTGCTGGCCAGATATCAACTCAACCCCGGCCGCGAACACTGGGAGTGCGTCGAATGGGTGGCTGGATATATCCTCAACACCCTGGAGTACGCGATCACATACCGACCACCGACCCCACCGACGGACCAACCAGGCACAGGGCTGAAGCCACTCGCATACATGGACTCAGACCACGCAGGCTGCCAGGATACATCCCGCTCTACCTTGGGGTACGTGTTCTTCATGGGCGGGGCACCCGTGTCATGGAGCTCTAAACGACAGGCGACTGTAGCGCTCTCCACCACCGAGTCAGAGTACATCGGCCTGTCCAGGGCAACGCAACAGGCGCGGTGTGGATTGCCTCATTTCTAGCAGAAGTGGATCTAGCACAGGATGGACCTACGGAACTGCGCGGGGACAACTTCGGCTCAGTTTGCCTCACAGAGAACCCGAAACGGCACGCCTTAGTGAAACATATTGAGATGCGGCATCACTACGTATGCGAGAAGGTCAGTAGCGGGGAAGTGCATGTCCAGCGGATCCACTCAGGGGAAAACATCGCCGACATATTCACAAAGGCGCTCAATGGTCCTGCACACTCCAAACTCGTAACACTACTCGGCCTGGATTGTACGGAGTAGGGGGGGTGTTGGAGTATACTCCGTACATACATACAATACCTCGCGATTGTGTAAACGGCGTTATTACCAAATACTGTACAGTACGAACCTATATCCCACGGCGCGGCGAATCGACCACCTCAGTTGCTTTACAGACAACTGAGGTGAGTCCTAGGGTATACACCTTAACAGGTACTTAGGACAATTCATAGTTGCTTTACAGACAACTAAGATTACACCTTAACATCAGAAGCGGTGACCATCCATAAACTATAGAAAGAGTTAAAGATGTCGATGCGCGTTGAAAATGATCAAGGAAGTTCTCTGGGTCGGTCAGCATTTGATCAAGCATAATGACAGACTCTATCTCTTGGTATGCGAAATATTCTTTTGCTGTCTGAGCTCTCAACGTCCTGAAACCAGCCGTGAACTCGACGCTTCACTCCTTGAAGTATGAACGCTTACTCGTGAACTCTCCGACGTTGTCTTTTCCACAAGTCATTGAGTCGGGAAAATCCCCAGTGCATGCCACTCGTAAGCATATTCAGAACAATGTAGTCCGGTCGATCTGAATAAATATTGGCACGTCGATCTAGAAGATCAACTGCTGCTTTGTGCGTTCCCAACACGATTGTGTCCTGGCCGGCGATATTGAGATAGAAGATGGGACCTAGTGCAGCCGTCGACGAGAACATGAGCAGCTGAGGACATTAAAATTTTTACCATATTGTTTCGTCCACTGATCGAAAACCAGCCACGGCTGACTTGTCGGAATCTGAAAAAGATTCCCCACAATTGGAAATCCTGAAGGCCCAGGTGGTAGTTTCTGACCCAGCTGCAACGCCTTGATCACTCGAAGGGTCACTACGAGGAATCCAATAGAAAACAAAAGAGTGTCCCACATCTCAGTTGGACGTGTACGTACGCAGTTTCAGTTTTTAAACCTTGCCGTCAACGCTCTAAAGCCTCGTACTCAGGGATGTCCTTACTAGCTGGAATGATTTTTGACAAGCTCTTTGTTACTCGGATCGTCAAATCTTGTTCCGTACCGAATAATGAACTTGGACTAGAGTAACTTCGCCTCGTTATCTGTTAATACCTGTTTGGCCATCCCTTGAGGGAGGAGTTATGGTATAAATCGAAACAGACGCATACGTTCGGTTTCGTGAGGATGACACCTAACTACTGAGTAGATTGATTTCTTCCTGCTTGCCAAATTATTGATATGGGACCTCAGACTTCGAGAGGATAATGTACAACTGATTTAACTAATGGTCAGATTACGGTGTAGCACCAGGTCCAACCAGAACCATGTCATCAACTACATGGCCTTCAGACTCAGCTTCAACCCCCTCCAAGCGTTTCCATGTACGAATATTTTCCCCGTATTCCGAGATCTCATACACCCGGAATCGACGGTCAAATCCGACTTTGCCATATCCAGAATATGATCTAGAATTTTCGCGTTATTTGAAATTTCATAAAATAAATAACGAAAAAGTTTCACGTACCCTCCACCACCAAAGCACATCCAAACTCCCTTCACGCGTCGACAATTTTCCGTGACTAAAACGAGGATCGTGAGCATAAAAGAGTGTAACGTATATAAGCCTGAAGCGAAGCATACTGTGACTATGGCCATTAGCTACCACCTTCACTTCCTGCTTCGGACGCGTCTCAGACCCTGCCTGTGCATTCACGTGAATGCTCTCTGTAGCGTTCAACAGCGCCTTCTCGAAAAACCCATCGGAAGAATCCGCGTTTCCGTTTGGCTCGAGTCCGCTCAAACCCACGTCTAACGGCCGTTGGGTGCTGGGATTCTTGTCTGGAGTGGAATAGGCTTCAGGTCTGAGAATGAGGGACAGGGAGTAAGAATGAGCTTTTTGATGCATTAACAACATATAACATCCGTAACGTACAAAGGCATGTGGAAGAACATCATCGCATTGGGTTTAGCAAGTCTGTGTGTTTGTGGTGTTAACTGGTCGGTTTGTCGAGCCCAGTTTATTGATGATAAGTCTTTAGCGCCATCTGGGGTGAATGGTCTCTCTATCATGTTTATTGAGGCTGGAAAAATGCTTGAGGATATGTGAGACGGGTCAATATAAGGGCAAAGACTGACCACTCTCCCTCAAGAACCAATCAATTTGATCCTGTCTCAGCCAATCATACGCAGTAGGAGTGAACATTCCCCAGAAATTAAAGAACCCTTTCGAATAGGAGCCAGAGTCCAGAAAGTAGAGGGTGAGCAGGTGAGTCATTGAACTAACGGGGTAAATAAAGACAGGTATATAGATAGTGAGCATGAAAGAAAACCGGTAGGAAGGGCTTGTAAGTGGCACTTACGGATCTGCACTAAGAACTTTGAGAACATAATTTCCAACTCCGTGCAAGTCTCGTGGTCCTCTCTGAGCTAAGCTATAGGGCATGGCCTCCATCAGTTTCATCTGAAAATGTGTCTTCAGTAAGAATGTCTGAGCATACGAGAAAATCGTCGTTGCTTACTTGATCCTCTCTGTCCATCCCGTTCTCAGAGTCATGATTCCCGAAAACCGCTGCCCAAGGGATACCTCTTCCCCAGACTTCCTTCGCAAACTTGGCGAGAACACTCCTAGGGTCCCACGACGAGCCTTGTCCATTGAGCTGATCACCTGTAAAAACTACAAGATCCGGTTTCTCCGCATCCAGCATACGCGCCAGGAGTGTATTGGTAAGGTTGTCCGATCCCGGTCCATCCGGGGATGTACACAGTTTATCCAACGTTTCGCCCGTACGCATATCCCGACAGCTGCCAACAGACACCGAATAGTGTAAATCTGCGATCTGCATAACTTTAAATTTGCCATCTCTTGAAAAATGCAATGGTGGAGCTTTTGGTACAGGATGGACACCTTTCCGGATAGTAATGTAGGTCCCCTCAACTATGTCGTCTTTTTTGTACATCGTAGGAGGCTCGAGTTTTTCGAATCCCCACCACGGTACGTCTTCTCCGAACAAGACGTCTATTTCTGTGATAATTTGGCCTTTGTCTTCTGAAGTCATCTCACCCGCGGTTTTGCCAACATGATACCAAAGAAAAAGCGGGTTAGCGTGATAGACACCTGTGCGAAGCGATTTGTCGACTTTGGTCCAGCCATCAAGAGGGGATGGTTCTTCCTGAGAAGGGAGGAGGCGTATTGAGTCGATGAGATTGATGTCAAGGCGACGGGTACGGCGGTACCATATGCTCTGAGTAGAGTGTATCAGGATAGATAATGGATATACAGCAGAAGAGACGAACAAGAAAGCCACTCATGTAACCGGATTCATCATTCAGATTCCGGTCCACACGAACCCAAGGCCCACGGATAGCGTCCTTTTCTGTCGTAGTCGAAGGCGCGCACAAGTCTCCAGCAATAATTGGGTCCATGTAGCAATGGGTTACGGATATTTCTGATACTAGAAAACATGTGTAATATGAGAACCAAAACCGCCCAGATGATGATTCCGATAACTTACGACCAGTATCGTGAGGCAATAACGGAGCCCATACATCCAGAGGAAAACTAGTTGTATCGACCTTATCCTGACCTAGTCCTGGGATACCATTGACATTCCACCAGTCGACCCCTTCCGGCAGTTCGATACTGGAATTTCCACCTTGATCCTGACTAGTACTTCCATTTGATGTTGAGGATGCTGCAGCTAGATCCTCGCTACTCATGGAAATCGAGTCCCAGCTTTGCCAGCCCAGTCTTTGTTTTATGCCGGGTCCAGGTGTTGGTTGATATAAGATAAAAATGAACGTGAGGAGACAAGAGAAGCAAATGACCGCTGTTATGGGTGCACACATCGAGCGCAGAAAGCGCAAGGAACGGTATAGAAGTGACATGTCGACGGGGAGCAGCCTTGAGGCTGTGCTTCTAGTTACTTGAGTGCGATAGGGCGAAGGAGGAGTGGGAAACGATAAATCTTGTGAAGAGAACGTGGAAAGCTGGTGAACTTAATACTTCAAGCGCTCAAAAGTGATGGCACGTTCTGAGCTCCACGTGGCACAGTTACGGACCTACGGTCTCGAAATATCCAGCTTTGGCCTAGTTCCGGAAGGATAAGATAAGATCTGATAAGATGTGGCAGACTACTTTACGCTCTCATCGCCGAAATCCAACAAGCACTTATTCGTTTACCGGCCCTACCAGACCCTACCGTTATTGAATTACCTTCTCGTGTTTTAGACAGTAACATTCCAACCCCCAGCAGAAAATTTGGACATTGGGCTCTTCTCTGGCTCTCTCAACCGAGCCTCACCGAGCGAACACTCGTCTTATCTCCCAATCTATGATAGAGCCGAGGTTTAGTTTTGGAAAGATTGTTGGTTGGTGTCAGGTGGCTTTTAACACTGGAATTCGATAATATCTTGAAACAGCTTGAGACAGATAATGTGGTTGCAAGATAACTCGTAGTGGTTTGAAGAGGGATTCACTTTGTGATGCTAAAGATGGGAGATAGAAATAACGCTGGTGGCGCCAATATATGTTATATCTTGTCATATAAGTAGTCTTGGTCCTTAAAAAAATATATATACAGTAAGTCCTCCGTGCTCCTCCAACTTGAATAAATACTGAAAAGGTCCCAAAAGAAGTTTAACCTTCGGCTCAAAGACTGACCTATCTAAGTAGCATATGCAGGAGGCAGATCATCATGGGCAACAGGTTCTAAAAAACCATCCATAGCCCAATCAGCTTCCTGCTCATCTGCAGCGAGTCTTTCTATCTCCTCGTTGCTGAGGAATGGATCGTCTGCCCAAGTCGATTGGAAAGACATTCTTTTCAATTGAGGAGGTTCAGAGCTCGAAGCTAGAGCCAATGGTGAGTTGAAAGAGTTGTAGGATGGAAGAGGAGATCTGGGATGAGTCGAGCTGGTTGCTTTAGGAAGTGTAGCTTGATAGTCCGCCTTGCTGCTTGTATTCGAAGAAGAGCCAGTCTTAGTGGAAGCATTACCATGTCGCCCATTGCTTCGAAAGACCGGATAGTTATGGGAGTCAGAGCTGTTACTGTTACCCGATGGACTCTGCGTGCGGTCATGATGACGATGACTCAAAGGTCCATGCAGTCTGTTTATCTGATACTCAGCGTCAGAAGAGGGCTGTAACATCGCGGAGCGCATTTGAGCTGTCATTGTAGTGGCGACAGACATCACACTGGAGCTCCGGAGCAATAGTCTCTCCTCCTGCATCCTAGTAAAATCATTCTGAATGTCTTCGTCGGAGAAGCGCCGAGCTTCGTTCATTCTTCCACTGCCACCCTCAGTCATATCAGGATAACGACGGTACCTTGACGTGATGAACGGTTCGATTACGCCATTACTCGAGCGCCATTTCCGAAGTTGGGCCTTCAAGTTCCACCCACGCCGAGACTGACGATCAGCCTCCATCGTTTGGGAGACCGAAGCAGATTCTAGATCAGGTAGCATGTCCGTCATGGAACGATCCCTAGAGTGAGGCAGAGACCCGGGAGGGCTTACCGCTTGATACTTGAAAAATGGATTGAGTGATTTCCGAGCATCGCGATCAAAAAAGCGGCGTTTCCTTCGATGTTTTAGCAAGCACAGTGCAATGAGCAAACTCAGTGCAATGGCCAAGATTACTGCACCAATAGTGACTCCAGCGATAGCACCTGGTTGACTCATCGTCTGTTGAATACTTTGATCATGACCATTAGAGGAATCCCCAGATGTTGCAGGCAAGGGAATAGAGTGCGGTGTCGGGTCAACAATTGGTGTGGGTGATAAAGTGATTTCGCTTCCGGTCAAGAAGATCCATGTCGAAGAAGAGGCTGCCTCGGTGTCACTCCCAATGGAGGTCTCCGCAACAGTGGCGAGTGCGGCGTGGGTAATAGTATGCGAAGGGTCCTGGGACTTCAAAATGATTTCGGATGTAGTGGCTGAGCTGGCAACATCCGTCGAAGGACTTAAGCCGCCAATAAGAGTCTCGAAATTTGAGCCTGAGAAAGAAGGTAGTGAAACAGAAACAGCTGTAACATGAGTGATTATGATGCTGGAAACCGGCGTGCTTGATATCAGAGAACTGATATGAGGCCAGCTCCCACTATGTTAAATGGCAGATGATGAGAACACATAACAGAAATCAGAAGTTTAATCAAACCTCATTGTAAAAGACGGAAAAAGGCTCTTCGTCGCATCGTTGGAGCTGGCCGAAGAAACTGTCGATGCTGAGGTCCTTGCCGGGCTAGAAGTTACCAGTGACGATCCCATGGGGATAGACTTCAGCGGGCCACCAACCCTCAGCGTAGAGATGTTGGTCGAGGCAGTGTGGTTTGATGAGTACGGAAACATGCTCGTAGGCTCCGATGATGGGATTGCAGCAGAAAGACGAGTAGAAAGATGATGAGACAAAGACGTCCAAGGGTGTGAGATATTCAGCGGAGGAAATTTCGAAAATGATATAGGCAATGTAGGTGTGGGGAACATTCCTTTGGAAGTAACAATGGACATGGTGTTGAACGTTGTGCTCGAGCTGCTACCGGGATTGCTGCTTGAAACGGTGGTAGAAGACGGAATGGAGGAGCTCATATCGCTGGCGCTGGTTGTGGGATCCGATGCAGACCTTTCCACAGGGGTGCTCGTTTTCGTGGGGCAATCTCTAACAGGCGAACAAGTTGAGAGGTATAATTTCATTTCAGCTTCAGCAAACTCACAGAAGAGTGATTGTCGTATTCCAGATTGAGGTTCTGTAGTTCGCCACAATGAAGACGAGAAATCAATGGAAGAAATAGAGGAAAAAACGGATACTCACCCATTTTCGTCTTCACAATCAATTCGGAAATCGCTATGAATGTGGTGAAAGTTGAGATTGGAGTAGGGACATAGAGGAAGAGCACGTACCCAGGATGGTTGAACACCGATATCGGAATATTCCCCTCTTCCATTGATGGCCCGATTGCTTGGATGAGCCTTCTCAGGCCGTCTGGCGCAAGGTCATCTAAAAACAACTGCATAGCTTGTGGGTCGCCTAGTTCCCGAGCCCAAGGCAAATCCAGAAACAAGCAAGGGATGACGTTGGGAAATTCAAAGGAGAATGCCTCCGCCACCTTGCAGAGAAAGAGTGAGGCAGCATGAAGTCGTCTAGGTGTGAGTCGCATGAGTTCTCTACATACAGTAGCACATTGCGAGAAACGCTTACAACAGCCGGAGAAAGAATATCATAGAAAGGAGCGACAAAGTAATGAGAGAAGAGAAAGAACTTTAGGTATTAGGTGCCCATCACTAAGAGCCAGTTTTTACATTTTACCATCTGCCATTGATGTCGGGCATGACAGACAGACTGCCGTGCTAGTTCAAAGTGAGCAGCTTTGAGTTTGCTGAGATTCAGACGAATCAGAACAGCGATAATCTTGATGACGATCATTGGAATGTTGAATGATAATGGCTGTTGATAGCCAAAATGGAGCACATCTTGACCATCCCGACGTAGAATAGACTCGGAATGAGATTAGGTAGTCCTTTAGCTAGGACAGAGTAAAGTTTAAGAATCTTGGAAGACATCCTCTTTGGGACTTGGTAAGTAATTTCAACTGGACAGCCGCGCGTTGCTGTTGATTGATCCTCGATTTTGGGTACAGCAACTGAAGTACTGAAGTCTAAACTTGAAGAATGAAGGCAATGTAGGGCACTGTGTGCAAGGGGTTGGAAGAAAGGTGGTCGTGAGAAATATCCTATCACGATAACTTGGCTCTTTCAGGCCGCCTCTGAAGTGCCTCATAAGCAAAGGCGATGATGGTGCATCCAACAGCCAGATCTACTGCATCGGACTTTTCATCTTTACCACTTTATAAACATGCTCACAACCAAATCTATCCATCCTCTGCCCAATCTTCAATGAATTTCAGACAAAGCAGCAAGCCAGCCGCTTTGTTTGATCCCGAAACTGGAGCTGAACTGCACCGTCATCCTGACCTCTGGTTCGACGACGGTAGCGTTATCTGTAGAGCAGAAGACATCCTGTTCCGTATTCATATCTCACAAATGTGTCGCCATTCGCCATTCTTCAGAGATATGTTCTCCATAGGCAACCCCTCTAATTCTGTCCTCGGATCTTCCATCTACTCCAAAGGCGGGCCCAATGACTTCGAAAACTGTCCACTTATCGAACTTCATGACAAGGCAGACGATGTGGGTAATCTGTTCGTAGCTCTCTATGATGGACCGTACGTGATTCTGTTCCATACATCGTGTATCATTTATCCTTTCTTATTTCATCAGACATTTTGGAAACAACGATCAAGACGACTTTCGTGTTGTATCCGGGGTCCTACGGCTTTCGACCAAATATCTTGTCGATTCATTACGTGAAAAGGCTATTGCTCATCTTAGTACAGCCTGGCCATCCACGTTGAAAGGTTGGGATGCCCGAGAAGATGTGGCTAGAGCATACGAGATGGAAACGGGCACTAGTGGAGCTCGTTTGTATCCGTCACCACTAGTGAGCTTCCATCCCATCCATCGACCATGCCAACTTACCTGTCGATTATCACAGGCTGTCATTAACCTTGCCCGCGAAGTAGACGCGCCTGCTCTTCTTCCATCCGCTTTCTTCGATCTTTCCCGGTATACTTACCCTCAGATTTTTGATCCGTGTGCTCAGGATCCCCTTTATTATCCTTCTTCTTCTTCTAACTCTCCGTCTCCACCCCCATCGTTATCATCAACCTCACCTCCACCTCCCATCTGTCTTTCTCTCGGTGACACTCAACGACTTTGTCTAGGGAAGGAAGCTTCTCAACACGCAATCACCTCACTCATACAGTCTATGAGTAACAGCCAAAGTATTCGCAACAGCGGACTGCAGTTGCAGTCTGCATTTTCCCTTACTCATCCTCTGACCCATGGCTATACTTCATCTTTAAGTGGATCAATGCATCAAAGTGGTCATTACCACCATCATCGTTCATCTTCCGCCGCTATTTGTATATCTGCAGCAGCTTGCCGCAAAGATTTTTCAGAGCTCGTCGATCTGGCGACGAAGCATTACTTATTTGATCGCGAGAGAGGGTACAGTGACCCGTTGTATATGGCGGACGAGATCGGTGGGTTGAAGAGCGAAGCGTCAGAATGCAAAGCATGCGCAAAGAGCTTGGAGACATGGGCCATGAGAGAACGAGAGAGGATATGGCGCCTGATACCGACATGGTTCCGTCTAGGCTCTGATACCGGATCCGCAAGTCCTGAAAGAACCTGCTCTCCGCCAGTGGTTGATATATAGAGGTGTAATACAAACTGCTGGTATTTCTTCTACTTCTCCAGGTCACTGCTCTTGTGATATGTACTCGTACCCATTGCGAGTGTAGAGTGAGCAGATGGATTAGCCGTCGAGCCCGCCACCATACGGAACGTCAACACACAGGTCTACAATCATATACATTTCATTTCCCTTTGTTTCTTGTGATCACTTTCACTTATTGTCTTTCATGCACCTATCTATAATGTGTTACGAGTTTTATTATCTGCCTTATGCACGATGATACGTATCATTAGTATATTGTATCTACTACAGATGTACAGGACAGGATCCAACTTTATGATTACAGACGAATACTACAACTTCCCGACTCAAGACGAACACTACCACTACACAAGCTCACTACTATTTCCAAGCTCTGACAGTAGCTAATTTAGATGCTTACTATGCTTCATATCACGACCAGGCTTTTTCATGTTTTATTTGATACATCTCCACAATTGTCCAGTTCCCTTCAAAGTTCATACTTCTTGCACAACACAAATGTTCAAGAGTCCCCCAAGTAAACACGGATAGGCAACTGAGTGCCTTTGTCAAGCTCTCCCTCGATTGCGGGCACCATAGTCAGTGCGGATTCGCGTCGTATCCTAGTCAATTTGGGGGTATCCCTGATTGCAAAATTTCTGAGGAGGACTACAATGAACGTTTGCAGCTCTGCCACACTAGGACATAACGTTCAGCAATGGAGGGAATAGGTGTTAGAGTTGTACATAGACCTACGCAAACCTCCATCCGATACAAGAACGAACTCCGGCAGCAAACGTTGCTCTACATATAGACAAGGCAGGCTCATCAGCTCGAGGGATCAACGGAAGCGTTTCGAGTGAGATTAAACTCACAGATTTGCGTATGGGAATCCTAGGTTATCTTCAGTCTTGACGCGCCCTTCGAGCCAACGGTTAGGATTAAATTCATGGGCGTCTACACTAGAATCAGTTGAATGTCAACTAGAATGTCAATTTTATCTATACCCTCGCCGAAGATCGCTAGATTTCTGCTTCATAGGTTAGTTGTCATTGTTGCAAAGTGTTTTCATCTACGAACCTATTGTACGCCGAGCAAGAACCCACTATCCGTGTACCTTTTGAGACAGGTATCTCAGTGATGAGTTGTCCTGTCTTTCCGACTATTGGCTTTGAAAGCGGAATTACATCGTCTTCGTTAGCGGTTCGGAAAAGATGCAACGCAATAGGATGAAAACGGAGAGTTTCCTAGGAGTAACTCGTATGTGAACAGGCTACTTTGAATGAGAAAGTAGCAGGTGCACCTTGCAGATGGCATTCAGGAGAGGCATCTCTTCGTAGTCATTAAGAGTAAACTCGAATTCTCCGCGGTCTGCAATCTTTCTCTCGGTGGATTTAATTTCTGTGCGAAGTTGATCCTGGAGTTCTGTATTGCGGGCAAGTTCTGAATAGGGTCGACTAATTAAGAATCACAAGTGAATGCATATAGACGTACTTACCATAAGCCGCCCAGCAGATACTGTTTGTAGTTGTCTCATGTCCCCCGAAAAGTAGAGTTCTGCAGCTGTAAGCGAAAGACAAGAAGACAAAAAAGCCTACACACCTCATCTGCGCCACGAGCTCTTCGTCAGAAAGTCGTGATTTAAATGATTCTGATAAATTGGATTGTACTGCAGCGGATAAATCATGTTCTGCTATCCATATTCAGACTTCATACGCACCTAAAGATGTGTATATATCCGTGTTGGGAGTGCCTTGTTCAATTTCATCTACTTTCTGAGCGATGAGCTGTTTTGCAACGCCTTTTCCAACATGAGCTACATGATGTAGGGTCTCCAATCTGGGGTTGTGATCGTTCATGAACTCCATGACCGCAGATGGAATAAGCCTGAAAAGGTCCAGCATAATCAAGCCCATATTGGACGGAGCTCTGAATGCCTTGGCTCTGTGTTTGTGAACGTTCATGTGAGCATAGAGCGCGATATTCAGAGAAGTCACTGACGTTAAACCTTCATACGCTTTTGCCAGTTCATTTTCGTGGTTGCTTATAGATCCAAAGTCATAGTCGAATGCAGCTAATCGAAGAAGTTTGGCAAAGAAAGGTGATTAAAAGGAACGGACACACACCTAGTCCAATAGCATCGAGGGTGGCATGCGACAGATGATCAGTCAAGTCAAAAACACAAGACTGATCACCAGATTTGGATATAATTTTCTTCCATTCTGAACTCATCTATGCGAGCAAGGACATCAGGGTGTCATTATACAGGGAGAGATCGGTCAACATACTGCTTCGGCGCAAGCAATAAAGATGGGGAGGAACTTCTGAGTCTCTGTCGCTCGGAACCCCGGCGTCATAAGCTTGCGATGCCTCATATGAGTTTCTCCTGAACGTAGGGTCAATATTGTACAAGACCAAAGAGGATAAGGGGAACATACCGTCCGCCCATCCAAGTCCTTTTCCCGATGTGAGTCTTCCCATTTCTCGACGGACTGGACTCCTACGCCATTTGTAGCCCGAACAAAGGATATGCTGGAGTGCTTTTGGGTCTGACACTACAAGTTGTTCAGACTGTCAATATCTGAATCAGTTTGCGTTACGTGAAAACGGTGCGAACGAACCCCAAACGACGTCCTGATGCGCACGACATCCCCGTAGGTATGCTGCCATTCGAATTCGGCCTATACATAGATATACTCAGACCGCCTCATGTGAAACTCATAAGTCGTCACTGATTCTCACAAGACCTGCTGGCCGTTGCAATAGCTCTCGCAGATGTCCTATAAAATAACAATAGCTGAGGTGCTGTTCAACCCACTACAAGTCATTAGTAAGTATACCCAGGATGAAAGAACTAGACTTTGGCCCTTGGATGTTCCATAATGGCGAAGATGCATTGTGTTTGAAGAGAAAGAGAGCAGCGACGAGAAGGCATAGGATAAGCAGAGTCGCAGTTTCCATCTGGATTCTGGTGTTTGGGTTGAAAGAGGGACTTATGGTGTACGACGTATTGAGGCTTATCTGCATTCTGTGACGAACTGCTGATCAAAGCAGGTGGTACAGCTCCTCAGGCTACTTAAATCCACGGAACTACATTCAGTGCATATCCATACAACGGCGGTTGGCGAGGAGGTACCTGATAGCTAGATCTAGAGTCAATGTCGAGGTTCATATTTCAGGCAAAGCTGTCGTTCGTAAAACAAGGACACAAGGGAGAACATACTTACACAGTTAAGAAGCCGCCACTACGGTACGATCGTTCACTGAGTGTCCATCTTGCGCCCAAGTTCATCCAGTAGCTTGTTGAGATGTTGTGCCTCCTCAATCAACTGATTCACCGTACCCTGGCCGTCTCTAGTCTCGGGAAGCTCTTCTCTCAAGCTATATTCGTCCACGGATTTCTTCACAATCTCCGCCCAAGTCGTGCCCTCTTTCTGCAGAGTCTCCACGATCTGATCCTTTATTCTCCTGCATGTACCCACGCCGTCATAGCCAAAACTAGTGTAGACCTGTACCATCGTAGCACCAGCACGAGCGTATTCAAGGGCATCTTCGCCATTAGATATTCCTCCACAACCAATGATCGTTATATGAGGAGGAAGATTAGCTCGCAATGTTTTCAAAGCGGTTAAAGTGTATGGTTTGATGGGAGGTCCGGAAAGTCCCCCATTTTCAGTGCGGGAAGCTGGAGCATCGACTGTCAACTAAGAAACACTGCGTCTGTCCAGAATGGCGCCTTACCACTTAGCAGATGTGATGGTCGTTGAACGGTCGTGTTACTAACAATGACACCGTCAATCCCAGTATTCTTGATGACATTTGCAATATCTTCTATTTGGGACTGATCTAAGTCCGGGGCGATCTTGAGAACCAAGCGAGGCCTTTGAGAGGTGAGATAAGATGGAGGCAGGGAGTCTCTGGCCTGGGTGACACCCGTCAGCAATGCTTCCAGTGATACCTTGTTCTGTAGCCCCCTGAAGAGGTCCAACGTTAAATCTGTTCCTAAAATTATATACATTTACATACCTAAGACCAGGTGTATTGGGGCTCGAAACGTTCACCACTAGCACATCTGAATAGGGCCCAAATGTTCTAACCCCCGCAACGAAATCATCAATTGAGTCAGCCGGAGATTCCTTGTTTTTGCCCAAATTAACGGCTAGCAAGGACCCGTCCCGAAGAGAGGCTTTGGTTTCTTCCCCGGTGAGGAATTTGGGAAGACGCGCCCGAACACGAGAAAGTACGGTCGCATGACCTTGGGAAGGGAAACCGTAGCGATTTATGATGGCGTTGTCTTCTGGGAGCCGGAACACGCGTGGTTTGGGATTGCCTGGCTGGAAGACGTTAGAACGACAGGAATAATGATAGAAGATGTCGACGCACCTGAGGCTTAGGCGTGATACTGCCAATTTCCACCCAGCTAAAACCGAGATCAAAAAGCCCTGGGGTCCGAAGTCAGTTCGAGGCGGAAACACAGGCAAGAATACCGTGCCATCTATTGCTTCCCCGTCTTTGTCGAAGCCGGCTGCTAGTCCAATGGGATTCGAGATTCGGTGTCCCCATAACTACTCAATTTTTCATTCAATAAGAACAGCACGGCTTCCAAGACGAACTCACTTCAAACATGAGGTGTTCATCGTCAGTGACGGGATCCTTGGGCCCAAGACCGCTCCGCAAGACCTTTACAGCGATTTTATGACTGGTCTCGGCGTCCAAAGTTTGCCTCAACACAGGCATGATCACATATCTGTGGAGTGCTGAGCGTGCATCGAAATAATACACTGCAAAAAGACCTGTGGAGAGTACCAGTGCAGTTGCATAAATTCCAGCTGTTATAGGTGATGGTCGAATAGGCGATGCTTTGGTGAATAGGTTTCTCGACACATTATGAGTCTTCAGTAGACGTGCTCAATTAAAAATCCTGATTTTTTCAAAACTTATATTACATCAAAAGTTAC
>MU823888.1:0-15185 GCA_027921425.1 Lentinula novae-zelandiae | reverse complement strand
CCCCCCCTCTCGGATTTAGACTTAATCTGCAAAATCAGCTATTGACACGTGAAGTTTGCGACGGAAAGCTCATTTTTGCACCAGCAGAGCTCGAACACGGTGACCAAGTGCTCGAGAGCGGTACAGGGACTGGTACATATGATTATTCTCAACGTCGACTAAGTCTAATCGCTGCTCCCTTCTGCAAAGGAATCTGGCTCCTTTCTCTAGCTGAGACTATCCCGCCGACAATTTCTTTCACCGGCATCGATATCCACACACGTCTTTTCCCCCAGGAATTTCCATCCAATGTATCATTTATCCAACGTTCCATTACCAACCTTCCAGCTGAATGGACGAAGCGATTCAAGATAGTCAATCAGTGTCTGCTAATTGGGGGTCTGACAAGAAAAGAATGGAAAAAGGCCATTCAGGAAATTCATCGAGTGTTGGTTCCTGGTGGCTGGCTCCAGTGTATCGAGCCGAATATACCCTTGAAGACGGATATTGGCCCTCATACGGAACGAATGTTTGCAGCCGTACGGGATCTCCTCGCGAAGAATGGACTGGTGCACAATATCGTGGAGGTCCTTGGCCGCAAATTGTCCAAGACAGGATTTACGAATGTGCAGACACATACCGTCTCCCTTTCGGCTCACAGACACGAAGAGGAATTCAATCACAGGACGCTCATGGAATGGTTCTTCCTTGCCCTGAAACCTGGAATTCTTGCGCAAAAACTATTACAATCTGAAGAGGAGTTCGGGGAGCTTATGCAGAGCATGTTGAAAGAGTGGGACGAATCACCACAAGTAGCCTGGAGCTGGTCTGTCGTATATGCTCAAAAGAGAGAGAATAACGTGGGAACGGCGAAATTTTGTATTTACATGTAACTTTTCAAAGACTTAGATTAAAGATGTATGTACAGCAGATGCTGTATGTATGTATCGATATGATATGACTAGGCCTAGGTACTATAGTTAATCAATTCAGAGATATATGTAGCAAGGTCCAATGTCCAAAAATACGAAGAAAGCCAGACCTTCATGATCGAACCGCCATTCTTCAAGAAAAAAAATACAAGCTTCAGAATTGCGATTGGACCCCGTCATTGCTATGGTCAGTCAACGTCTTCACGAGGGTTAGGTCTAGATCATCATCAGGTCATTCCTCTACGTCCTTTTTCTTCCAACTTTGCGATCGAGTAGGAGATTGGACAACAGAAGGAAGTGCCCCCGGTGGAGTCGTGCCGATGAGCTCTGTTGGGTGACTGTAACTCTTTTTGATAGGCCCACTCTTGAACTTTCCTTTGGGGACCGTACGATCCATGTCGCTGGAGCCAGCTGTCCAGGTGGAGGCCGCGACCAGGTGTCGTCTGCGGTCCAAGAGAAGCGCCTCAATTGCGAGAGGGGAACCCGAAATATTGGTTGTTTTGATCACATTATTGCGCTGATTTCCATCCTGCTTAGCTTGTTCGAGATCGTCCATTCCCGCTTTTGAAGTCGTGGTTTCGGTGAAAGTGGATGTTTCCTTGTCGTCGGGTAGGGTAGGAGGTACACTGCGGGATCGGAAGAAGCTGAGGCTTTTGACATTAGCAAGTGTTTTTTGAATGGGGCCTTGGGGAATTTTGGAAACCTGCACATTTGGTGCAAGGCCTGAACGTTGATGAATATAAGGTTCTCCGTGTGCTCCTCCCGCATCGAATTCGTCGTATATTTCTCCACCGATGAGCTCTGAGTGACGCACTATAAGAATACTGATTGAGAATTGAACATTAGGGGGCGCGTACCTTCCAAAACGTCCTCAAGTGTGATGATACCAAGAGGCATGATTGCCGGGTCAAAATCTTTTGACAACTAGTATGAAAGGTGAGCGATTGGTTCCTACCAAAGGCACTCGGCACGCATACCTCATTTGTTTCAGTAGCTGTTAACTCAACGTCGGGGGTCATACTGGTCATCAAATTTGACATATCCGGTCCTGTATTTTTTCCAATCCTGAATTCCATTTCATCCAGTTCGATGTCATCTCGGTTGATAATCGCCTTGCGTTTCGGTCTGCCTTCCCTTGCGCTAAAAATTTCGCCTTCACTGATATCGGTCTGAGGTTCGTCTGGTAAAGCGGCGCTCTTGAAAACTTCATGCTGGTTCGTAGCAGGCATAACCTCAATCTTGACATCTTCGATATCTGTCTCAGTACCACTCGGGCTGTGGTCACTATCACTAGCGTTGATTCCGACTCGTTCTTTCAGTCTCGTCGCCAGACTGTGCTTCACCGCCTTCTTGGCACTTTTTGCTTTCTCAACGCTAAATCGACTGACGATGGCCCTGAGAATGGGGTTAAGATGAAGTTATAAGGGATAAAAAGAAGACGGACAAATGGGAACGACCTTCTTGAAACTTATCGAGAATACCCAGCAAAGACTCATTTTGCGGGATGAACGGAACCTTGTTCAGTTGCATATCGCGGATAAGTATTGCATCTTCGATGGTCAGTGAGCAAGTATAATCAATATAATTCTTAAATCACCATTTGGATTTAACAAGACACATTGCTTCACCAGTAAGATACCAATGATCTTTTGTACCTTTTGAATCGATGGGCCTGATTGTCCTACTTCAACAGTCTTTACACTGACAGGAATGTCGACTTCTTCATATACTGGTATACTGATCAAAAAATAGCATAAGACTCCTTGAAGATTGACTTCAAGCGCTACACACCGACTATGGCCGGTGTTGACGATTTTTTTCAGGAGATCAAAGTTAAGTTCTGCATCGATTGAGAGCATGAAGACACTTGATAGTGGAGTCATGGCCTAAAGGTAGTCATGAAAATAGTCAACAGAGCGACTAGAGAGGGCATACCTGGCTGACGACCTTTTCCTGTAAATCTAGTGTGGCACCGATGATGGCTACCCGTGTCAGTCTTCAGGTCGCACCCGTGCGCCGACGTTGAGGAGTGCATTGCAATAAGTTCCTTCAGCTCTGGGGCCCGCGTCAAAAGAGAGACAAATAAAGAACTCATTTACTACTTACCTACTCGACGGTAGATGATACCATGATTTGAGCCGAGAATCCAGTCCAGTAATTTGGCTACCGGCCAGGCAACAATATAATACCCTGACGTATGCGAAAGCAACGAAATCAGTGGACCTGACTCTCCTCAAAGCACAGAACCTTACTAGTCCCCATATTAACACTCTGGTTAGCCCAGCTCCTTTAGAAGTACGCGGCTTGAGATCATCCGTTAACTTCGAGTTAGCGGTGGCAAAGCCATTGGCGGGAATTTCGTTCCAAAATTCCAATAGCGCACCAGTCCCAGTTCCGTCTGGAAGGGTGATATACGGATCAAGTAATGGGTTGAGCTTATGAGTGGTCGTGCCTAATGCAAACTTCACATCAAGACCCAGCTTCTCTGCGACAGCATGAATAGCTTGCAGCGGTGTGACGGTATACGACTCGAACAGCCTCGCCGATCCTCCTCCGAAGATTATCGTTTTTGAGCAAGACAATGGAATCGATTCATGCAAGAGTTGTCGAAGTTCTGACGTATCTACTCCTTCCTCTGGCGGCGCATCGAAAGAATACCTGAGGCATAAGCCCTCTGAAGGAGTTCGAGAACCTGAAAGACAACGGACGGGTTTTTGTAAGATGCTAGTAAAGTTATGAAACTTTAGTTTACGAATGCAGCTGTTAAACCAGGTGCGATCTAATTTACCTTGAACGGATTGAACTCGATGGAAGAATGGATCCACCAGTTGTACTGCGAGATCATTGATTTAGCCCAGTTCGTGGCGGGGAAGTAACACGTACCCCTTGTCGATCTGGGTAGACTCTGTAACGAGGCTGTTGACCATGGCTAGTAAGTGTGCTGGAACATCTGTAGATTTGATTCCCCTTGCTAGTTAACGTTCATCTGGATGCTGAGCATCCAGAGAATGTTCTGGAGTATGAGATACGGTTGAGAAGGTGAAGAATGAGATTGATAAAATAAACAACCTTGACAAAGTTCCAAGATTTGGTGGTTCTTGAGTACAGTCTAGCACTTCCGTCGGTGCAGGTGGAGTACTGGGCCTGACCAACTCTCAAGAAACTTCGAGTTCGCCGGACGGTACTGCTGTTTTGTTGGCTGACGGATCTAGACATACCCTTTGCGCCGGAAAAAAAGAGGGCATTCATGGGAATTGATAGATTGTATATATACGACAAATGAAAGACGACGAGTAATAATGGTTTTGTACTGCGCAAGAACTGCCTTCGTTCCGGTACTCTAGACTTGGTAGAACGAGCTGGAAACGACATCAACAACTGTTGTATCTAGGTGCCACTGTATGGTTTCGGAGCGAAACGAAGAATGATGTATGTGTAATCGATCTAACAAGGGGTTAACTACTGGGGCCTCTATAACAATTCGACTTCAACTTACTTCCTTCTTCAGTTTTCGCAGAATCTCTGTTATTTTCGCAGCTTGGGTAAGCAGGGGCGTGAACATCAGGGTGTAAGCCTCCATCTTGATACCACGAGTCAGTAAGTAATGAGAATGAATCAGATACCACACACCTCCATGGAAGAGGTCATATTAGGACCACGAATGAGTGCTATGTACGTCTCCAGTTTCGTTCGCCGGGCCACTGGTGACAAGCTGGTGTAAAGATCACACAGTGCGCTGAAGAGCAGCCGACATGTTGAGTCCATGGATGGAAGGACGATGGCGAGATTGACTAGAGGTTTTTCAAGCGTGGCAAGGAAGATCTTGGTAGAGATAGAAAATTAGACCATTTTATTATCATCATTGAAAAACCTTCTACCTTGCATTTGAGAGTCTGGGTCAAACGTTGAAGAAAAAGGACTTTAGAGTGATAGGGGGAGAGAAATTCTACCTAATGCAAAAACATCAGATAAACATGGATGCGAGATTTTGGGAACTTACTGAATCATCCATCCTTCCCGAGCGAAGAAGGTAGGCATATCCCTGCTTCATGGTTTCGATCGATGAACGCATGGCTTCTTGGAGGGTCTCAAAGTTTTCTACCAACGAGTTCAACGTAGCGGTCGCTATGTCCATTGACTGGCGGCAAGTATCCATGTCGAAAGTATGGGTATACGAGGGGCTGTATGAGCAAGAGCTGTCGGTTATATAGTGGTTCTTTATCGCAATTCCATCAAAGGGAGATGAGATCGAACTAGGACAAAGGGGTTGTTGCATCATGAGGGTTTCTTTGAGCTTTCCGTGCAATCGATTCGGATTTGGCGGTCAATGTATAGTCACTGCCCGGACCTTGAGCCATAGAGCAATGAGACGACCTTAGGTCTGGTTTGAAACCGAGACCAAGTTTTGGAGAGGGTGGTTAAGAGGAAGAAAAGACACTTCAGCGCTTACAGTTGGAAATATATTACGTATCTCTCTATCTCTTTCTCAACGATCATTCAGTCCCACCGAGTACAACTCCGTGGGCTGTTCTCCAAGGGGCCGTCGATTCTCCTTCATTTCTGTGGTCCCCTTTGAGCTCAAGGCTTGTGTACATCCATTCGCAAAACACATATTTGTAATATGGTGCTCTCCGAACCTTTGAACGCGCCCTACGCTCGGCTAGGCGCCATAGATGCCCCTACCGATACTGTGAATGCATTGGCATTCTCAGTGGATGGTCGTCTCTTGGCGAGTGCAGGAGATGATAGGCGGGTACGTGTATACGACATGGACCGTGGGTTTTCGACATTCTGGGAGCACGAAGGCTTGTGTGTTTTTACTGCTGTTGCATGGAGAGACAGTGTTCTATTCGTGGGTAACATGGACAGCGAAATAATAACCTTTCATCCAACCAAGGTGAGTTGTACATACTCTATGGGCCTGGTCTGATAGAAGGAACAGAAGTGGATCTACCGACGAAAAAGCGAAGTCCTCTACAAGACCAATACACCTATTGAATGTCTGGAATTTGATAAGCACGGGAACCGCCTTCTTGTTTGCTCTGGTGCCGATGTACTTCTTTTTAAAAACAGTATGGATGTACCTTGTCGGAAATCCGCATTGTCAAAACGTTCATTGGTGTCATATCGCAGGTTCTAGAAAGTGGCATTATCAGGATCACCTGCCTCGCCCCGGTCCATTCGGAGAAACTGAGAATTACAGCCGCCCGCCAATCCTGGCAACGGGTGCTTATTTTTTGGGAGATGATGATTGTCTCTTGGCATATCTTCATGACGGATTTTGGTGAGAAGAACAAGACCATGCTGTATATCCTCTGATGACCGAAGATCTGATGAACAGGAAGTTTAAATTTGATGCCTGGGAGAATTGTAGGAGTTGGGGGCCAGAGGAAAAGATGTATGTGATATGCACAATTGTGCTGGTGTTTCCGCTCATGGATATGTCAGAGCGGCTATGGCGAAATCTCCGGACTCAACAGCCATAGTGACGACAAACATATCCAACGGCCTTAGTTGGTTCAGGAGTACACCTGAAAATGTCAAGAAAATGGGTACCTCTGTCGACATTCAACCACGCCCACAGAACATTCCACTTCCGGTCTTATTTATCAATAAAGGACAAGCCACGATAATGGGGACGACCAAAGGTTACGTTGCAATATTCGAAGCGAAACGTGGTAAAAGGATACAAGCTTTGAAGCATGGGGAAGGTACATTTTCACAAGATGCTTCAACCATCTTCTCTGATATTCCCTTATTCAGACGAAATATGGGTAACCGCTCTGGTGAGTGTTTCCATTCCTTACTCTGACCTTAACTGCTGTCTTACAATTACAAGGCCTATGTTAAGCTGGCGGGTCGTCGTAGAATGATCGCTTCGGGTGAAGGAAATTGCGGACAACATACAAGGATTGTTATATGGACTCAAGATGAAGCTAATGGACCTAGTAAACACCAAAAAATATTGAAGTTCTGGGGTGTTCTAACGAGATTTGTATGTTGTAACATTCCTCGAGCATGCATCTTTCTCAAGACAATCGTTTACAGATTAAATTTACAACGGCTGTGGGGCATATGGTTCTCATACTGATGGGTGTGATCTTTGCGTTATCATGGTTGTTCTCTGCACAGTGGAGAGAAAGAGAATCAGCGAACTTTTTACAATATTTCGGAAGGTCGTTTATTCCTCCTCCTCCTACGACGCCTCCTGTGGTTCCTTCTGCTACACCAACCGGTCAATTGCCATCATTGACAAAGCTCAAAGAATTATTGATCAGTTTGGAGGATCTTTTGGTACGTGTTGGTCTCTCAATCGGCATACAGACAAACTGAAAAACGGACGTTGACACCGGTAGACTTAGATTATCTGAGAATACCTGTTTGAATTTTTTGCGCGTCAATCCTATGAAATCGAATGTATATTCATTCAGCTTACTCGAATATGACCTGAGAATTCTGCCCAGCCATTCTGCTTTCGATGTCACAGTCGAATAATTTGAACGCGTAGCTCTTATATATATCAGACCAAAGCTCTTTTAATCGTGATCGGCTTTTGTAACGAATTTTGGCAGTACAATGTTCAACGATTCTCTGAGCGCTGTTCAGGTGTACCCAGTACTGAGTGTCTACTTAGTACAAATCTTGCTCGTTGTTCATCGTAGCGCTACGAATGAGCTCTTGCTCCTCCAAAGCCAGATGTTCTTCCCTCTCCTCAATTAACTGCTTACCAAAGTTTAACTCTTCTAATTTCTTCTCGGCAGATAACATGGCCTCCCGATGAATCTGAATAAGTCGCGTAGAGGCTTCAATCTCAACATCCATTTTGACCCGACATGCCTTCTTTTCGACCAATGTTTCCTTCAGTGTGACAGCTCGCTCCCTCCTCTGGAGCTCCTCAGCTTTTGCCCACGGCGTGAATTCGCAGATGTATAGATACGTGAGATAGACCTTTATTCAGAAAATAGATGTAATTCTTTGTCTTCATGAGATAAAACTAGCTTACCATTTTCAATGCAACATCGATGAGCATCAAGAAGCCCAAAATTGAACAAACAAGGAAGCTAATAAGCAATCCTATCAAGGCCATTTCGTCCGGGACAACATCGTCCATATTGGACCCAGTCATACCACCAGAGGTAAAGGACAGGTTAAAGTTGATGAACGAAAGGAAGTTGCGGAGGATCTGTGCGGCGTCTGGAGTTCTAGCCGCAGAAGACATGGAATCGATGGGAGGCGTAGACATGTTTGGGCGACTTTAGGACTTTCGAACAAGGCAATAATTTGCGTTAAGATTTACCTCAAATACAAGCATGATCAGAACAACGTGTTCATATGCATAGATTTATAGATCATCGATAGATGCACCAGTTCCGATCATGAGGTATTGGTGCCGCATCCAGGGCTACCCAAACAATTGAATATATTACAATAACACGCCTCCGCGTGTTATACATGAAGCTTAAATCCAGTGAGGTCTGACTTTTGTGGATCACGTTGCATCAGCGGCGATGTAGACATGGCTCGAACGTACTCAAGACCGGAATATTTGGATCCTATTGAGGAAGAATCGAGGACAAAAAATCATGAACCATAACTTGCCATGGCATTTGAAAGGGCTATAGCAATTGTGTATCAGTAGATACCTCATAATGGTTACTAACCTTTTTTGTACATGCGCTGAAGGGATATGATTGGACAAATAGGGATGAACTGTTACGATCGCAGCATTGAATATTTGACAAGGTCTTTATTATCTGTGTTGACTACTGTAAAGTACGCGCCATATCACATAGCCGCCTGCATTGATCGGGAAGGCCTGTAGAGCTCGGAAGATCTCCTGCCTTTTCATAGAGGTCTATACACTGTTTCACGAGCAGTGCTGTCAATTCCGATGCAGAGATATCATCTGGCTCAGGAGGACAGGATGGTATTGACTAGCCTTTGATCAGCGAATGATATGCAAGAAGAACACAAAAGGCACCTTTACATCTTCTATGTGCGTGCGCAAGACTTCAGCAATACTCGTAGGCCGGGAAGATTTGACTTTTTCCATGTAGGACCAGAATTCCTCCGTCTAAAAAGTTACAAAGGTCAGTTTACCTCATGGTAGGTATATTATGTGCAAACCTTCTCCGCTGTAATAGCCTCTATACATCCTTGATCCGCCAAGCCGCAACCAAGAGACGCTAGAAGCTGTGTCCGTAGCTTGATGATAGATATCGACGCGTCGTCCAGACCGGAAAGATGATGCGAGTGTTCAGCTTTCAGGTGAGCCAGGTCAAATTGTGCCGCCTGGAAACAGAAGATCAAAGCGATGAATAGACAATGAGAAGTGAAAAGTCGTACATTAGTGTTGTGCATCCTGCGAGAATGTTTTTGATGCAGACTGTCGGCTTCGCTACGAAGTTGAAGTACTTCTTCATGTTTGCTCTCAACTGCTTGCTCGAGTAACTGCAAGCGTGGTGTACCCGATGATAGAATGCGAACTTTCTGGGATGGAATGATATCAAATAAGTGGTTATATACCGTCACAGTAATCGGTCTGCACTCACAGAGCTCATGAACCAGGTCGACAGAGGTACCAAGTTCCTAACGGGTGAGAGTGGCGTGTAGTTTCGCTGGTTAAGGTGTCGCCAAGTTATATATATTCGTTAGTGGATGCCTTTGTGTATTGATGCGAGATTATAAGACAAAGAGGCCTAGGGTCCATATCCTGATATAGTCGTCATATCGATATCGCCAAAAGGTTTATCTATGAAGATCTACGCGTACGTCCCGTGAGGAGTGCTGAGCAGATATGAAGTTGATTGTATACTGGGAGTCGTGAGCCATCACTAGCTAGCTAGTTATACAGTGGGGCAGTACACAGGCACCTCAGAATGTTTCTCTAGATGCCTCATTCTTCACGAGCCGCAGGTACCGGGTTAGCATAGGTTCGACAGGTAATGAGTCGCCTTGAGTCGCATCCGAGTTCGTGGCCACGAGCTTCGTTCTCTCGCGTTTGAAAGTACATAGTAGTACAGCATGCGTTGTCAATTTCATAGTTACAAGCAGAGGCACTGGCATCCAGCGAGTTCGACTCTGTGGGATTGCCATGGAAGGAATGATCATGAAATTTTGCAATGCGCACTGCGCGTTAGAACCAGAGCACTATCACGTGAGCTGCTTTTCTGAATTTGGACAGTGCACAGAACCACTCTCTGGTAAATAGCGCCATTCAATAGTTTATTAGCTAGACTATACGAAATGAAACCTGTGATTTCTATGAGCAACGTCTACAACGTTATTACTTTTTTATCTCTACGACACGCTACTGGTAGTATAATCTCCTGAATTATTCAAGTATCTGCGCATGCATCAATAATCATGTTAACAACGATATCGCCTATTTTAGTTTCTACTGTACCGGAAGGTATACTTCTCGAATTCATACCAACAGATAGCTTACTACGCCGCACTCTGAGCTGTGCTACCGGGGTATTTCCTTTCCTGCAGCATTCTATGACAATATTTGAGATAGACTTCGAAATACTGACAGACAACACGTACTTGGCGAGGTCGGGAGGAAAAACTAATTTCATAGGTTTTTGAGGACGAATAATCTCATTGACAAAGCCATGCCCTCCTTTGGACCATCCAGGTTCCTTCTCTTCAAGCCATGTGGCATCATAGAAGTTGGATGGTAAACCCACAACATATTTGCTGTTTGAACTCTGGTTATTATTATCGACACGAAGACGCGGAGGAGAACCTCGCGTGAAACTGAATTTCTCTCCGTCAACGGAGCATCGACCTTCGAGGTGAACATAGTCTATTGGCCGGACGAAATTTTTGACCAAGGCCGCTCGCCATCTTGTGCCCTTCACAATGTACTGTACTCGAGGTTTGCTCATGCCGGGGTCCTCTTCGTCCGACGACATTCCCGCGACGCCTAGCTCATCGAACACCTTGAGGTAGGGTTGAAGTGATTCAAAGGTAAGTATAACCTCTCTTCGTTGATGGAATAACTTGTTCAAAGTCCATATCAGCTTTCTTATCGAGGTACGAACTTGTGACAACTCACTGTGTTTTTCCTCTGCCATCTACCTGTGGATAAACGCGAGTCGTTGCTATCTTCCGCCATTTTTTTGTCTTCTAGCCAGAATTTATGAAGCAATTTCAACCGCACAAGAAATGCTTCACGGAGACCATCACGATCTTCTACACTGGGTTTAGTGATTAGTTTCTGCTTCTCAAGTATCTCCACAAAGACGTATGAGGCACCCTTGTTCCAGGGTGATTTAGGACCACCTGCAATCCAATATCAAAAGTTGTTCGTTGTACATGGATGAGAAAGCGGATTCTTTTTGAAAGCTTTAGCAAATTCGTCTGCTTCGTGTTGAGTTACCGTGTTTTTTAATTGATCTTGATCTTTCATTATTGTATTGAGCCACATGCGGATCAACTCCTACATTAAGAGGTGAATATAGATTGTTAGAAAAAATGGCCATACGAACCTTGCTTCTCAGCTCTTCAACAGGTCGGCGCTTGATCTCACCAGAGCGCGGTATCCGTTTCTTCTTGGCATAGCTGAACGTATAAGCTGCATCGGCCTCATCGTCACCTTCATTATCTTGTTCTTCCGCCCGGTCACTAGGTTTTCTTTCTGTCTTGGCAGTGTCACTCTGGGAGTTAGCTCCTCGTTCGTCGGCCATGTTCCCACGTTGTTGGGCAGGCTTGCCCGCGAACTGCTTCTCCAGTGTCTCCCCGATGCGTGCCAACATTCTCGAATTCTGGTTTGTGTGTTCGGCCAACTTATCGATCTTATCGTTTTGTTTCTGCAAAATTGCAGCGGTTTTCTCGTCTTGTTTCTGCAGCATTTCTGTGGTCGATCCTTGCAATTGTGTGCAGACGCTCTTTAATAGTGTTGCTTGTGCCTCGAACAAAGTTTTCAACTGTACGGTTTTTGAGATTCGACGCAATGATAGCGAGCAGAATACCTACCGCATCTACACTGGAAGTGGAGTTCTGACCTTGAGAATTTGACTGCGCATCGTTGTTGGGAGCCCGGGGTTCCTGTTGGACTTTTCTTCTTTTGCCACTTCGAGGAAGTTGTATGGTTGGCAACGATGGTTCCTGATTATAATGCATAAGTTAGCGCTCCTTTCCAAATGGATTCCTTGTGACATACCTGCATTGGTTGTTGATCTCTTGAGGATGAAGAAAATCTCGGAGTATCGTTGGGATCAGGAGCTCTGGGGGTGTCGTTGAGATCATCCATACGATGATCAGCTCTGGGAGGGGGGGTCTGGGGTAAGTCCTGCAGCGACGTGTGCGAGTGCTGTGGCATCGAACGCTGGAGATTTTCCGATGAATCCTGATTAGAATGAGTTGCCGAATGGACCCATGTCTGAACCCCTTCATCTGGAGTATCGTATTCCATCTCAGAATCTACATCACTGGAATCTTGTCCAGGAGACATCGTCGTCCAGAGAGGAATAAGAACTTCTTTGTGCTTGAAGCGGGCCTTATAACCGGAACAACTAACTCGTCACTTCATCATCCAATCATTCAACTCACTTAAGCATGAACCATTTCTAGATCTGTATACAATACATAGACCTATCCTTTGCTAAGTGCTACTTCCTCAATTCCCTGTAATAGCCTTCATACAAGTCAGCGCATGGAAAAGGAAAAGGCTAGTCTAAGGGTTCCTCACCCTCGTTCGAAGGAACCTGGTCACGACGCCACGAGCATCTAGATGTCAACGGGAGAGACATGGGGTAGAACAAGGTGTAGTGAGCGAAGGTTCGTGTCTTTGCGCATGCGTCCAGTTTGAAACCAGGACCAGCATTCACAAATCGCGCGAAGTTGTCGACGTCGTTAGTACTAGCTTATTTTACGGAAGTCAAGTGATCATCGAACAAAGTCACATCTTGTAATTACGTAAACCACCCTTTGTCGTACGCGTCTCGCGGTCAGCTTAGACATTCCTTATGAGTTCAACTCCGAGGATTGTCTTCTCCTGTTGTCTATCCTCTGAAAGGGATCTTTCCTCTTATACCGTCCGTCTTGGTTGTCATAGCGTCAAATCGAAGACAACGAATGGGCCATCCGACCATGGGCCTTGAATGGCCCACAATGGAGCGGGATTCGTATAAAAGTGCATGAGGGTTTTCTCTACTGGTCATACAATGTCGACTCAATCACAAGTGCGCTGCATAACATGCGAGGATGCCGAAATTAATCAGTATGAACGGAGAATGTCTGCTACTTCAGATGAAGCCGAACAACTTCGAACCGAGATAGCTACTTTGTTAGGGAGCCTTGAACACCTTGATATCGAGGTGAGTATCCTACAAACAAAAACATATGGTTACATGTATTCACCAGTCTCTTCTAGGATGCGCAAACCTCCCTACGTCTTGCTGACCTGAGGTCTCTTAATTCTGAACTCATTGCTTCATTGGTCGAAAAGACAAACGAAATCAGACTTCTCGAAAGGGAAATCCAGAACTTGCGAACTTCCCGTTCCTGATAAGTAGGTTACCTTGACTCTCATTCATGCTTTTCCTCACCTAGTCTTGTTCAGTTGGGCAAATCGCGACAAACATCCTGTTGCGCAACTCGTAGGGGACTCTCGGTTTCTCTTTTCGTCTTGATTATCTAGAGACTCTATCAATATAGACCGCATCGTATACTATCAGTTCAATGGATCTGTGACTCATATTTTAAACTGTAATACACTGGATCGAGCACTTGGCCGATCTTCCATTGTTCAATCATGAGGATGGACCAGCAACATCCGTGGCTCACAGTCCAGAAAGCAGGGTTTTCTTCCAATGAGGTTCGTTTTGTGAGATTATCTGCTCCATCCAGACATGACACGACGCTTCGCCCTTTGACTGTAAGTACAGGTTACTGACAAACTGTAAGACTTCCGCTACTCCCATCTTCAGCTCTTTGTGTTCAGACAACTGCGTAATAGTCAATTGATTATTTTGAACCACTATAATTTCGAAACTGAAACACTGATTCTCTATGTACATTCATCTTAGGCATGCAAGCCTGTCGGAAAAGCTATAACCGTCCGGACTCCCAGTCACGCGTCTTTCTGAATTGCAGCTGTTGGCTTATACCCCATATAAAACATCGTGTATCTATCTAAATGTGGAACACCGGGTCTGGATGATCCAACGGATTGTCAGCTCCAAGTGAATCCCAGAAATGGGGTGTGCATGCACTCGACACCCTCGACATGGCACTGTTCGAACTGTCACTTGTTGGAGCCGCGCGCGCAAGCACCTGCGCACGATATTGTATGTATCATTGGACTGATATCGATTATTGAAGCATGCAGTGGCACAGGCCCGAAACATGGCCCGTACGCGTACAGATTTACGTTTCCTTGAAGGGTTTTGATTTTAATCAAATGACCCTCCTATATCAAATACATGAGGTCGAACATTCTTATATACGCGTAATGTCATTCATGGTGAGAGCAACCCCAGTAGCATTCCCGGTACCTACTATAGTAGATGAATGATAGATTAATAGATGATAATCTAGATCTGGCGATATCGATCAGATCTGAAGATGTGAAATATGTTCCTGAGTGGCTATACCTCGCGGCTGGATAAGGGAAGCTTCGTTGGAATTCAAAAGTAATTGTTGGTGAGAGACGCTTTGCCTTACTTCTATAGGAGGTGGCTTTAAATGTGAATCAGAGACATAGAGCTAGACATTGATTAGGGTCAAGTGTCTGGATGAAAGCAAGGGTGTGGTTTTTTGCGTGGGTTCTGCACACATGCATTCAGGATTTCGATTTTTCATAACATGCTTTTTGATCCCTTTCATCCTTCGCTAATTAACTCCGGATTGCCAGAAATGACCGGTCTTATTGCACTGATTTTTTGAATATTTGAACCACAATCTGTACTAAAAGAACGACACCGTCTGAAATGACTGACCGTCAAACCGTAGTGTCGCGGGATTCATTGGGATTCAACAGAATCCAGTAGAGTTAATGTGCTGAATATTGACTGCAATGCTAGAGTTTCGCGTTTCATCACCAAAAGTTGGATGCCCTGGAAATCTCATTGTATCTCAGCATGTAACGGGAAATTCACTTGCTAGACTCATGTTAACAGCGTGTTCCCTCTCATAAAATCAGAGACAAATTAATCACCTTTTCCCTCGTCGATACTCCATCACCTTTCCAATTTGTCGATACAACAATCCAACTGTCACAAAGCGGCAGCGGCGGGGTGACTAAGCGGAGCAGAGAGGCGGAGC
>MU823887.1:0-15298 GCA_027921425.1 Lentinula novae-zelandiae | reverse complement strand
TATCAGAAATTTTGAAAATTTAGGATTGGTTTGTCACACTTTTCGAAAATTTCATGTAATTGTCTCATATTTCAAGGGGACGGTTTTCCTGATGTAGTTCGGTCGATCAGCGGATTAAAGTATGCATCCTTGAGTTCGCTATACCAGGAACGATCTCAGGTTCCTCACAACTGAATTAAATATCGTCCAGATATGTTCATAAATAATTCAAGAGCCAAATTTTTATTCCGCGATGTAATTGAACCACGTTAGAAACGTTACACAGACTAGCCAATTGGATATGTACTTCCGGAAACCATTATTCAAAAGTTCAGATATCTTGTTTCATGTAACCTAGCTCGATTGCCTGCAACTGGATTGCCTTCGGGTCGATACTTTGATCAGGGGAAAGACGACGATTGAACTGAAGGACTTACCAGCAATCTTGAACCAAAGCGCGATATTTGGAAGTCTCCAGGGGCGTACCAGAGCTGGTAAAAACTTTACATCAGAAGTTTTTCACTTGGAAAGAGACTACGTACTCCTGGATGTCCAGTCGGCCTATATGCTCCTCTCATCTCCCCTTCTTCATCGACCCCTCCGGCAGGTCCCGCTTTGTCTATAGTCTCACCAAATATTCCCCTCATAACACTCTGAATGTTGACGAATCCTGTTCTAAGGATGTAGCTAATGGAATACCGGCATCGAACAGTTATAAGATGTGAGACTCACGCAAATATCACAACGTCAGTGTCTAGTATCGTGTCATCATTGAAGAGAAGACCGTGTTCTAAAAATCTCTTGATCCCTAGCCCCGATTTGACTTTGATTTTACCGGCGATGATACGGTCCGCGCATCCTACGTCCATCCCTAAGTCATAGGTAGCGCATTATACAGGCTATGAACTTTTACTTTCGAGAAAGCTTACAGTATCCTGTGAAGTCGATAAATTTCGTGTGAGCGTACATGCTGGATATTGTCTTTCCCTAAGTTCATACACTAGGGGAAATACACCACTGCCATCAGGGCCACATTTATTCCCGCTTTCGCCAATCCTTCCCCAGTAAAAATCTTTTTGTTCGCTGAGCATTTGTTTCATGAGCTTGAATGGTGTTCCTGCCCGTCGATAATCAGCCACCTCAGTCGGTACTTCCGGTCTCCAAAATTGATCAGTTATCCCATTGACTGTTTCCGAAGCCTGAACACAAGTCACAGAGCGTTGTAACAGAGTAACCGACTGGGCTCCTCGGACATGAAGATCCAAAGCAATATCTGCACCGCTGTTTCCAGTGCCCACGACGACAACACGCTTTCCAATAAATTGAGGCGCACCAGTGTAGTCGTCTGAATGGAGGATTTGACCTTTGAACAAATCACGACCTTCAATGACGGGTGTATATGGTCCACCTAGAGTACCTGTGGCTAGGACGATGTGCTTAGGATTGATGGTGAAGATTTTCCCATCTCTATCGATGGAGACAGCCCATTCCATTTTGTTTTTGTTGTAAGAAGGCGCTGGGAGTAGCTGGGATTTCATCCACACAACAAGGTCTCGCGAGACGGCATACTGCTCCAACCAATCGGCAATCTTGTCACGAGGAGTGTATCGGGGCCAGGTTTCAGGATACGGTTGAAATAACACTGCAAATAAGTATAAGGACAAGAGGATTAACGGGCAGCGCGCGTCGCACTTGTATGGTGTTGTTTCGTAGTATGTAGAGTCAACGATGGATATCTCTTTCTCCATTGATCCCCAATACGCCCATTCTTATCGATGATAAGAGTAGGTACACCCATCTGCTTGAATCGAGCAGCAACCTGCAGCCCATTCTGACCAGCACCCACTACAGAAGTTCGAACTATCAATGTCAATTATGGACAGTTGATAAGAGGAGCCTACCGATAAGCACGTGTGGATTTGTCTCAATTATACGCGCTCTCTGCTCTCGCACCTCTGACCAGCACAACGAATTACCATGATAAACGCCTTGTTCGGCACCAATAGGTTCGTGGCCTTTGAGACTGTCCAGCGAAACGAGCAAGGTAAAAGCTTTCCAAACCCCCGGCTCTGAAGCTACCCGTGTCAGCGTGAAGAGGCCTCTCCCATTCGCGATCGGCGTGGAAAATGTGAATCCAGAGGTCACACTCCCAGGGAGATCTCCCGGAGAGGGCCTGAAGTATACATCTTCTAAACTGATTTTGAGTTCAGATATGGTCGTCGATTCCATGTTGGAGGACAAGTAACTTTCTGAGATTTGACCATGACCGTTCAAAGTACGCAGATTCCAAGTAAAAACAAGGAGATCTCGCAGCCAACCATTGGGATGGAAGAGCGACGCACAACTTGCTGCATCTTTCCGCTCGAGGGAGTAGGAGAGCTGTGACAGCCAGGCAGATGCAATTCGATTCGATTCTGTATCCATTGCACGATATGCAAGTTGAGGTGGAGGCAGGATTGTATTTTATGGACGAACGATTGAATATGCGTATCAACGAAGAGATGGGTATAGACTCCATGATGTTGATTATTAAACGTCCCTCCGTACTTAGAACACATTCGGGTCCTGGATGGAGCTCTCGTCCACTTGTCTGCCCATCCTTACCGGCACATGATTCGGAACATCTTGCAGTACTCCCACCTTGTTCGGACATACTCATCATTTTGTCCCATACGCGGTGGCGGAAGACATCGATATTCGAAATGTGTCGGTCTTCCTGTTCAGAAGTATTCGCTGGAAAGAGATTACAGTAAGCGAGACCCTGAGAGAAGTGCAATTGAGACCAACATAGCTTAGAAATGCACCTTTTGTACACATTGACGATTACGCTTCGGCCAAGCATCAATCGGACGAGGACGGTAGGAGCATATAAGTAATGGTACAAGGAATGAAGTCTGGGATTTGATTGTATCAAGTGACCTACGTATCTCACAATCCAAGAAAGGCAGCATTTTCGAGCCTAAGCTTCTTTACTTCAGTAGTCATCATATTTCTGTCTATGGGAGTCCGTTGCCGGCAGGAACCATGAATAAGACTGACATAACTTAGTGGTAGAGACTTACGCGTGTGCCCATATTGTGAATGGCGAAAGACCTTCTCGAAACAAGGTTGACCAAGGAAGATCACGTTTTGAGCACTGGAGTATCACGATAGATGACAAGGACTGGAAAGACAATCGGGTATGAATTTATTGTTGAGAATTGGCCCGTACCACCACAGCGCCACACGATAACGGCCTGTGCCTCCCGTTGCTTCGACGTTGCGAAAACTACTACTTCCGCCTTTCGCTCCAAAGGACAGAGATCTATTTATATCCTTGGGTACCGTCTCGAGGAATGAACACTGTATACGGGGCAATATCAGGCCTGCTGAGCTCGGAGGGTACCCTTATGACAACGTCGCAGGCGGCGACGCGGTTGGAATCAGAGAGGAGTACGGGAAGAGAAGCTCGTACGAAGGGGATTTCGTCTCCTGATCCGGAAAAGTCGATCGTCACGACGCCCGGGGATTCTCTAATGATGAGGAGATGATCGTTGAGCATGGACCATTCAATTTAGGAATGGCACCGTAGAAGACAAACTTATCCATTGCCACTACGCTGGGAGAAGTACGGCCGTTGAGGTATTTCGTCCCTATTCTTCCGCGCGACCGAAAGAACATTCCCCGCTTTTTCTAACGGTGAATTACTGAGCAGAAAGGTCCAGGGACACCGCGATAGCACAACTCAGTATATCCAGAAAATATACTTACTATGCCATAGTACATAACAGGACTCGAGCCCATAGCTACACATTGGGAATTGGCGCTCAAAGGTGATACTACGCTGGTTCGAGTCTAGACATCTCCTAGGCCCAAAGTTCTAAAACGAGAACGCTGTAAGAAAGGATGCAGAATGAGATGGGCAAGCAAAGACGCACCTAAAATAATGTATGCCTCTCTGATCTGTATGAATCCTCTCACCGTTAATGAAGGCGTATTTTTAGCAAGATTTCGCCAGCGTGGGTGCTTTGACCTTGAATGTAAGTGCGAATGCGAGATGGTCATAGTTTAACATACCCCTGTAGGGACGGTGATTTTCAGGGATCGAAATTGAGCTCGGATTGCCCTTGCCTACCCTAGTGATCCCTGAGGCACAGTTAGTAACTTACAAATGCATATGGTAGAAGAATTGATGGTCAGAAATGGGCGTCAAAAGTTAGTCAAAGGATCAAGTCAGTGCCAGCGTCAATCAATAGTTAGTTCTCCTTTCTTATTCCTACCTTGATGTTCTCGAGAAATACAACCAATTGACAAAGGATCTTGCAGTGAATGAGGGGCCCGGGAAACAAACAAATGTAGTTAATGAGAAAGCGCAGATCATCGAGGTAGGTAAGCAAAGAGTCGTGGGATAAATCAAGTCAAATTCTGGTAAAATCATTTGTCTACTAGCTACTACACCACTCATATCGTCAATCATTTTTCTAGAGGACAGCAACCAGGACTTGAACCCACTCTTGCTACTTTCTCGTACTCTCACCGCTTCATCCTTTCTTTTTCAAACGGCAATGAGCACTGCAAGAGAACAAGCAGGTGTTTCTGTCCGTCTCCGCATCCGATACCATAAACAAAAGCCAGGCTATAGCGCTTTTGATCCGGATGGCCCTCCAATAAACACGAATAAGGTGCAAAGAGAAATATCAAGGCTAGGACTGCCTTACTGCAGGAAAGATGCCATTGAGGTGCCTCGGCTTGGTCAGGTTCAGTGCGAGTGGTATTTTGAAAAGGGTTCAGTGAGGGACTTGATCATTTCTTGAATTCTTTTACTTAAAAATAGACAGAAAACTCCTCAAACCATGGCCTACAAACTACGGCCAGAGTCGGACAGCGTACGGCCTAAAGAAATCGACGATTGGATGCAGGAATTTTCCATGTGCGTTGCTAGCAAGTTGTATCGCATGCGAACCATTCGTTTATCAATTTCCAGTTTCGGATTCACGGCAACGTGCAAAGAGAGAGGATGTTAGTATTCTGAAGTCTTCTTGTGCACATTTTTTACTCCATATGACCTTTTCATTCTGAACAGGTCCACCCCAGTTGATCGTGAAGCACCCAGAGGATCCTCACTTTGGCGGCAATCTTGAAATGTTCCCAATAATACCTGGCCCGAAGAGATTCACAAAACATCCACAAGAGTATCCGGCATCCACACGCGCCTGGGGAGTTAAACCGAATTATGACGAATATCCTGTGAGTGCTTATCCCATAAATAATGGCGCTCAAGAACGTTCGTTGATCCGACCATGCAGAAACTGGGCCGATATTCTCTGTCTAGCATCACTAAACCTTCCAGCAACGAACATCAACGAAGCCCTTTATCTTCCATCGCCTCTACGCCTCCTCAATTAAGGAGCCCTGCGACTACCTTAGTCGATCACGAATCGTCTAGTTCTCTCGTTCCCCCTCCAACGAGCTCAACTCTTGTAGGAGATCCTTCGGTCGACGGGAGTTGGCCCACACTATATACGAAGGACGCAGACTATTCACCGCGGTATAAACGCGAACGAGAGGAGGACGATTTCGTAATGCGTAAGCATTCATTACCTTCGGCTAGCAAGGTATGTGATCACTTTACTTCGTTCGAACTTTCACATGATCCTTCGAACTTTCTACATAGCGTTCTCGATGGGACGTAGCACCGACCGGAAACCTGCTTGAAAGGTTTCGCTCAAGATCAACCTCACCATCACATAAACGCAAATCGAATTGTCCTCCGTCAAGACCTCGATCTATGGTGAATAATGTTGTGAAGAACTCTGGTCATGGGGAGGATTTTACAATAAATCCACATCGGTATCGAAGTTCCTCGGAGTCCCACCACGATTATCGCGAGCCGCATTCTGAACGCTGGGAAGGTGAAGATATTGCTCGTTGGCCGCGGCGAACACCTTCTCCATCACCGCCTTCTAGGCGTAGCCCAAAAATTTCCGACGCATATATAAACCCCCACGTTCACTCATCGCAGTCAGTAGCAAGCGTTCCGGCAAGGAAAATGGGAACCAATAGCAATGAAGCACCTGTCACGACTTCTTCCGCCGCTATCTCCCCTTCCTCTTTATTGACCATAGCTCCCGTGGATTTAACTGAATTTCTTACCGCATTTTCAACGGCGACCGCATCAGTGGTCCCGTCGTCTTCCGCATCTGATTCCTTGCCTATTTCGAGTCACCATAATGCGTCGAGTAACTCAACCTCATCACCTGTCCCGAATGGAGAGTCAAGTTCAAGCACAATCTCAATGTCAGATCTCAATTCTCTCATTAAGGCCTTCCCCGCTGTTTCTTCGCGTCCTGCCCCACAGGAGCAGGCGCCATCGGCAGAAGGCGCAGGAGAATCAACACTATCACAAACCTATGCTCTTGCTTCATCTTCGATGGGAACATATGTCGCGCCCGCTCAACTCTCGTATGGCCAATATGGATACTCTTATCCACCTGGGCATTCAAATTCGTACCAGTATCCGTACCCGTACACATATCAACCTCCCCATGACGGATCATATAACCAGTCAAGTTCGTTGATGCCTGTTGCTACGGCAGTTCCTGTAACCCCCGCTGTAACTACCGGTGTTCCAATACCAAGCTTTGACTCGGGGGGAAATGTCAATGAACCTCGCATCAAGGAAGAGTCACTGAATTCTTTCATCAATGCTATGAACGTCAATCCCTCCCACGGTGAGATTGAAGCAAGCTCCTTTGTGAATCCTGGAGTCGCGCGCATTGTACAACTCCGCTCAGAACTACTCAGTCTAAGAAACGAGATTCGGGAGCGCGGAAAGAAGGAGAAAATTGTGTTAGCGGAACTGGCAGAGCTCGCAGAAAAGTTGCAGACTGATTTTGTGTTGGGTGAAGTGGACGGATGTGGATTTCAGGGGTTCGGGATTGGTTCAGAACTCGGACTGGGCCTCAGAGATGATGATAAGATCATGGAAAAGCCCAGTTCGAGTGAAATTGAGACGGGTTAGTTGTGTTTTCAGATTGCTCGGCAGTGTTTCTGATGGATGGCTTCTAGAGCTTCGATCGAATTTACTCATCATGCAAGCCCAGCTCACAAGCGAGCGTAATATACGAAGGAAAGTAGACCAGGAGAGGAGAGATGCTGAATTTGCTAAGCGTGAGGCCGAGCATGCATTGAAGGAAACCGAGCAACGTCTGAGTGATGCTGAACAGTTAATGAGCGAAGCAGAGCAAGGGCGAAAGAACGCGGAGTATGCTTTGAGCGAAGTTGAAAATGCTAAAAAAGAGGTTCAGCTTAGTCTCAAAGAAGCCGTTGAACGACGAAGGGAGGCTGAGCAACTGCGCAGGGATGCTGAACATGCCAAAATAACGGCTGACGATCGGAGAAAGGATGTCGAACAAGGCAGGAAAGATGCTGAGCATGACAAACGTAAAGCTGACGATCGACGGAGGGATGCGGAACAAGCGAGGAGGGATGCTGAACGTGCTACACGTAGGGCAGAGTCAGACAAACATGATGCGGATGACCGCAGACGAGCGGCGGAGCACCGTTTGCATGATGCTGAATCTGCCAAGCTTGAGATGGAGCAGCGGTGGAAGGAAGCTGAGCTTGCACGGAAGGAGGCCGAGGAACGGAGAAGGGAGGCAGATGCCTTCGTTGCAGATGTGAAACGGGAGTGCAGAAAGCCATTCGTAGTCCCTGCCCTGATGGATGTGTTTTGGAATGTTTCGAAAGTGACTACTCAAACTACTTCGGCAGCTAACGAGAAAACTTCCTAATCGGGGTAGGTCCTGGGAGCACATTGTTCACCGGCGTTTTTTTTTTGTATTCATCCAATTGGCATTTCATCTCCCTTGCATTTGAGAATTACATAGTTTGCCTCATCAAGTATTTTATTTGTAAGTAAGTTTTGTACTGCTACTATATATAGGTTGTCAATAAGATGCTTCAGTAACAAATCTAATAACAAGGGAGCACTGTACAAGATAGGATGGGATAGGTTATGAATTATACTAGCGAGGTCTGATTCCCGAACAACCAGTTTACCATGTACTGTACAATATACAAATTGTACAATCATGGAAGTGTCAGAACACATGCCTAATGAGGGAGGCAATTATGCTTATCCATGTCCTGGTTTTTTGAGGGAAAAGTGGAAAAAAAACCCTCCCATGGTACAGTGGAAAGCTCAGTCTTCCCTGCATCAACATGCATGCAATATTCTGTGAAACTTCCCAACCACCTCCCATGACACCTCCAGTAACCATCATTGCCACCTCCACTGAGGCTCCACCTGTTACCCCCAACCTCCCTGAACCCATTCATTGAAGGGCAATGCTTCTGGGTGTATACAGTGATCTTGGAGTCCTTGACACAAAACATCAAGTTTTGTTTGCAACTCTTTTTTATGTAACAAAGTCTCAAATTTGAGTATCTAGAACCAAAGTATGGTATGTTAAGACCATTCAAGCTCACTGTAACCAATGCTCAAAGACAAATGTTGATTAATTAGGAATTAAATTGTGAATGTCACAGTTTGTACCTAAGTAGCTGGATATTATCAATACATAAAGACAAAAACAGTTATTCGAAGTTTTCAACCTCTCGAGTCATATAAGATGCCGTGCAGCTCGGCTTGGGCTTAGTCAGGGCCTTTCACGTGGCAGTATGAGTACTCCCGATCTGAATCTCCCTCACCTCTTGTTGTAAACCCTTTTATGAAAGCCTGGTTTGACGAGTAATTGAAATCCCTGCGTGGGAACTTCACGGTGACCTTGCCACTTAATATCTTCGAACCATCATGTCAAACGAGTTTGTACTTCGAGAGCAAGTAGTTCCTCACAATTATTACTGTCCAACTCTGACAATTCAATCAGATTCTACACCGTTTTCCCAGCGTCGCGAGCTGTCGATGATTTCCCTCCCATTGCATATCACATCCATCAAGGTCACCGCGTGCCAGCTTACCGCCTTGGCTGGGTTGTCACTGTTACAGAGGCCGAAGAGCTATTGGGACCAGCACCAGAGGGTCGTGACGTTATCAACTACTACTCCTATGATATACTTCCATCAAGGTGGGGAACAACCCAGGCAAAGTCGTATGTTGATTTGATCAGAACCTATGGCATTATTTCTCTTTACACTTGACTTTACAGGGATCTGCAGCCACCAGACTTGATGCTCTGGAGATATGAGACTGGCCGTGAGTCACAACACCAGAATGAAGCATATTTGCTCCTCTATGTTGCTCAGAATAGCACTGAATATTTGAAAATGGTCAAAGAACACAAGGAAGAACTCATTACGAGGTCCATAGAAGCTATTGGATTAACGTCTGAAATGCGGGAGAAGGTCAAGTGGTATCGGATGAAATGACGGTGCAACTTTTGGAGTACTTTGTGTTTTGTACCTTGTCAACTTCGAACATTTAGAATATGTTGAGATTCGTGGGTAGCAAATTACAGGCCTCCGCTAATTTGCCTTTCAAATCTCTACTCAACCCCAAAGGCAAAGTGTGCTAATGTCCTTTTGAATTATTTGTTGCAATTACTTGTAAGCCCTTGTTGTGATCACGCAGTCGGATGAGGATTCAGGAATCACATACGTGGGAAGGTGACCTTGCATACTTAAGTTCGGAATTAGTATTGATAAAGTACCTAAAATTCCTTCGAACCATCATGTCAAATGAGTTTGTACTTCGAGAGCAAGTAGTTCCTCACAATTGTTACTGTACTTTTTTGACATTTTGACCAGATTTTCCGCAGTTCTACCAGTGTCCCGAGATATCGATGATTTCCCTCCCATTGTGTGTCGCATTCATCAAGGTCACCGCGTGCCAGGTTACTTCCTTGGCTGGGTTGTCACTGTTACAGAAGCCGAAAAGCTATTGGGACCAGCACCAGAGGATGAGGATACAATCGAATACTACAACTTTCAGTTACTTCCATCAAGGTGGGAAAAAACCAAGGCAAAGTCGTATGTTGATTTGATCAGAACCTATGGTATTATTTCTCTTTACACTTGACTTTACAGGGTTCTGAAGCCACCAGACTTGATGCTCTGGAGCTATGAGACTGGCCGCGAGTCACAACATTCCTCTATGTTGCTCATAATAGCACTGAAGATTTGAAAATGGTCAACGAACACAAGGAAGAACTCATTACAAGGTCCATAGAAGCTTTCGGATTCACATCTGAAAGGCAGGAGAAGGTCAAGTGGTATCGGTTGAAATGACTGTACAACTTTTGAGTACTCTATGTTACTGGTACCGAATCGTATTTTGTTGATTTCGATGCGGCCTCGCCTACTTCACCTTTTGAAACTAAGCTCTCACCTAAGCGTGTCAAGCAAATTTGAACTCCCGAAGCAGGTACCACCTTTGCATGCCCATTTGTACCAATTCTCAACTTGAACAGGACCTTGACAATCCAATGTGTGCGAGATTATATCCTTGGTTGATTTGTTCCTATCGGAGAAGCCATATTCAGCCCCAAACGGTCACGAATCTATCTTTTACTACACCTATGGGCTACTTCTGGTGACTGGCAAAGTGGATGGAGACTTGGATAAATCTGGGTGTTTGGACAAATTACCTCTTCAAGCATCTATCATTTTTCTCTTTTACACACCTGACTCAACTTGACCTCACCTCTACCATGCAACAAGATCTTGCCGCCACCAGAGATAATGATGTGGAGACATAAAACCGGGCGGGACCCACATCACCGGGATGAAATACATGTTATCATCTTTATTGATGATAACAGGCACCATGAAGAGATTTATAGACTGGAGCTCATTAGCAAGTCTAGACAAACCCTTAGATTCGCACCAGCAATGCGGGAAAAGGCTAACTGGTATCGTCCGGGCAGGGATACTCCAGCCACGAGATGTGAGAATGCACTGAGAATGACAGAGGTATCTTGTTGTGCAGTTGGTGGAGGATAGGCAAAGCACAGAAGAAGTAGACACTGTAGATACACACTAGCTGGGTCACTAGGAAGATGATGCTAACCGTGTACACTGAATCACGAAGCAAACACATGTGCAAGGTCACGGAAGATAGAGGAAGAGTGCGAAGAAGAGGGTCAACAACGTGAATGTACGCGTTGAGTAGGACTAATCCGGTGAACATTCCGCATTCCGCGAGGGGTGTCAGAATATTGGAGGTGGAAGACCAGGGTATAGAGCTCAAACGCTCGAGCATTCACAGGAAGCAGACCACTCTGATGATAAGACTATATCCGACGAATCTAGTGGTGGAGAACACATTCTTGGAGTGCACGAACATCGAGACAAGCAATCAGTGTGAGTTCAAGAGGTTCAACCATACTCTGAAATTTCATTGGAGTCATGGTTGATGTGGATGAGGCCTAGGACCAAAGAACGATCAAATTGAGTTGATTCGCAAACTAAGGCGTGCTACTTACAATTCTTTCGTCTCTCTCTCCGATGATCAAAGAAGGCCTTGGACCATTAGTAACCCTAGTCGATCAACACCCCACAATTGCAGTTGTACAGCCTTTGTGAATTGTCTACTGTAATGCATAAGACACAACACAGATACCAACCAATATAGCATTGAACGGGGAGGATAGGGACAGGCGGATGGGAACGCTTTGAATTATGTAGAGAGACAATACATTCGACCTTATGTAACACTCCAGCCACGATCACCGACTTCCTTCTTTTCTACGAGCTCATCCCTTCAAATTCAGGTCCTCTGCTACCTCTGAGGGTTCTCGGGCGCTGGTCGTAGGATGAAATTCCTATTCCGCTCCGACTAACCGACTTCAAACTAGCTTCGATTGAATCAGTGGAAATTTGTGGCGGCCGCGGAACCGACATACCTCACCTGCAAACAAAATCTCGAGCTCTTTCGACACAGCCAAGGGAGAGACGGGGGTCATACCAAGTCATGAGGGAAATTGGATAGATCGATGGCAGTGATGCCCGGAGCATCGTTTGCGAAGCACAGCAGTCAATGTCTCCGCTTCCTCGAGGATCTGCAGTGCTTACAGAAATTTAAACCGCTCAACCAAGGCACGAGGAAAAACTTTGACTCTGCCTGCTTTTACCAGGCGATGAGTACAGCCTGATACTGCGCTTGCACAGTCCCGTGTAGAAGCTTATTGTCCGCCATGCGAGAAATCTACGTTTCCCCCTGTCGTTTCCCCTGGGCTATGCATAAAAAAGTACACGACGTCGGACTACATACGCTACTTTGAGGCACTTCCTTTTCTTGTTACCCGTGCATACTCAAGCTCGTTCCCCGTCTGTTGGTTTCTCTCATTGTAAAAGCCGCAGTTTATCGTTCTTGGAGATTTCAGGCTAATTCCACTTTCAACCCACTTTGTATGTACTTTCATTTTACTTTCGTGGGCCCTGCTTTCGTGTATAAATAGCCCGAGGTCGAGCATGAATTTCACCTCATATTCTTTCGATGCGAAGGGATATAGAGGGCTGTACATACGAAATTCTGAAGTCTTTCTTTTGTTTGAGTCGACACAGCCTCACAGCCCTGGTACTATAATCCCGATATAAACTTAAAAATTCATTGTCGTCTTTCCTCCTTCGTTCATTCGGCTCTTCCTCTCTAGCTATTTGGATTCACCGTCATTTCCTGAGTCTTCTCTATCCTCCGAGTTTATCTTCCCAGTCGTTCTATCCACCCTCATTCAAGTTCTTCCGGCCAGGATCAACATAATGATGATAATGAATGTTCCCAAGTCTTTCCTCCTCGGCTTTATATTACTAGCAACCAATGGTATAACCCTCGTGAACGCTGCTGCCTGGGTCGCTGGGTTTCAATCTACAGGGTTCGTCGGGTGGAATTTGCGTCAGGTTTGTCCGATCCATCTACTTCTTTTTTTAACCCAATCTTGAACAATGACTTCCCCTAGTACACCCACCTCTTCGAGGGCAACCCCCGGGAAGTCGCGTCGCTCATTGGCGCAGACCAAAATTCTTTCCCTGGCGTCGTGTGTGGGACGTGGACAGAGTTTAAGATTATAGGGAATTCGAACCCAGGTTGGTAGTACTATTTACCATTTGAACCCACTCGGTCGTTCGTTATCGCTCCCTCTGGATCTTTGGTTTTCGAATTCCTCGATCTAACAATCCCTCTCCCTCGCAGGCATATACGAATTCAACTGTGTCCCCACCCCGTCCGAGATAGACGCCAATGCCCAAAACGACGGGTTCTTCGTCGGCGGGCTGAACCACGAAGGAGTCACTATGGCGTTGTGTCATATCCAGTACTCGGGCGCGGAATTGTGTGATTCAGATTCAGTGACAGATGCGAGTGATGAGGCATGTAATGTTTGGGTGGTTTGTGAGTAATGCGTAGGAGGGAAGGGAGAAGGAAGGATGCTCGGTCTCTTGCAAGTTTATGAAAGTTCTGGTGTGGAGTTTTCTCCGGAGATGGTTCAAGAGTCCATTGCAGATTCAACTCAAGTAGAGATTGGTATACACACAGAACAGAAGAACGAGTAACCGAATTGGACGTTAATTGCACGTATCGTTGCTTAAATCGGACATATACATAAATAATTCACAGTACTTATCTACGCACATAATTACCTAGGTTCGATGGACAATTGTAGGGATTGCACGCAATTTCAAGGAGGGAAGATTGTGTCAATACTTTGCGCGTTGCAAGACATTTGAGCCGTTTCAGAATCACAAATAATCAATAGTGCAATTCCTTTATTACGTTCTTGAAGTTAAATGTTTTGCTCTCGAAGTCGGAACTCGAAGTCGGAACGTTCATTGGATCTTCTTAGAACCGTAGTTCATCAAAAACAGTAAATATCAGTGGTCAGGGAGAACAGCTTGTGTTAGAAGTTTCATCTGTGTAGGAACCAGTAAGAACAATGTAAACTAAGTATCTGACCGTTACCACAGCGCCAATTACAAGTAACCCGTTAGTGTTTTACGCCGAGCCTGTTCAGATAATCTAGTCGAACGAAGTGGTTGTGCGTGTCTTGCCCCTTGACCCAGTCGATATCTGAGTGTTTAACGTCCTTCTGAATCGGCGGAACACGGTCAAAAATATCGTTAACAGCTCGGATTTGTGCTTTTATGAACGTAGATACACACATTGAACCACATCAGAACATCCAAATACCCCTCAGGATTTTCGAAAGTAATCCGTGTGTGTGCTCCTCCAGGAATATGCATTAGCACTCCTGGGGTTAGAATGACACGGATCCACATATTCTCAATGGGGTCTGAGGCCGCAAGGACAGGTTCAAAATATAAACTGAAACTGATCTTTCAGCGCACTCGCCTTCAATATCATAATGGCCTTTTCCGTCCACAATCAGAACGACCGAGCTAGTTGTAGCAGTGTAGCTAGGGCCAGATGAGGCTCAATCACGACGAAGCAGGCGAGCAAGCTTACTGTTCCTTTGAAGCTTGTAGCTTGGCAGTCATTTTTACTTTTTCTTCAACCTTCAAATAAACGGGTTGGAATTAGCTATAAAGATATTTGGATTACGCTTGCTCACTGTTCCAGCGCTTTCAATTGTTTCTGTTGCCAATACGTTGATTTTATCTGTGGGTCTCGTGTACCCAACTCGTTCAGCGATTTCTGCTGCCTGCTTTTCAATGTCGTCGCCACTCAACATCCAGAGGTTCCATCCGAGGGTTTCAAGCCTATCTGGAGCGGCAGGAGGAAGCGAATCATGAGGAAGAGAGGTAACTTCAGGCAGGTTGTTGTGATAGTATGTGTGAACATACATGATGGATGGATATGAAACAGAAACTGGTGGGTATACTTCAGGAACGTGCAGGGAGCTTGAGCGGAAACCAAACAGCTCGTGCGAATCCAGCTCGATATCAGGTGGCTGGATAAATCATGAAGGCCATGGCGCAACTCAAATTAATTTGACACCCAATGCTAGGTATTACTGTGTATAAGGCTTTGTTGACCTAGTCGTCAATCTGGAGACCTCCATGAAAGCATCAACCAAAGCAGGAACCAGAAACGGTTCTTTGCACTCCCTCCGCATATCCTCCACAACTCCCTCCATTTCTCGTCGAAGAGCCTGCTCCCGAATGAGGTCTGCATGGAGTTGTGCGATCTCACGGTCTTTCTCGTTCAAGTGCGATTTGGTAAGCTCGAGTTCGTTTGATGTTGACTGGAGCTCCGATTCGAGGACCCCTACTTTCACTCGTTTGAGCTCCAGCTCTTCTCGAATCGCTTGAACGTCCTTGGTTCCAATTATTCCATCCGCCCTTTCAAGCGCAGTTAATTTACGAGAGGTCGTAACCATTCGTTTTAAAGTCTCCACTCTATTTTGCAAGAATCCATTCTCTATTT